>VXBW01007512.1:24867-208275 GCA_013400375.1 Thinocorus orbignyianus | reverse complement strand
TGTTTTCTTTTTTGACGTCTGTATGGTTGCACTCAGTGCTCTTAGAGGTCCTTTCCAAGCATGAAAATTCTGTGATTCTGTGATACTAAATAGAGTAAAAGAAATGATGGGAATTGTGGGGTAGAAGACTTAGTGTGCCACCTCCCCATCTCCTCTCTTTGATGGCAAGGCTGTTTGGGCAGTGCCTGCATGGAGGCAGCTCCTCGCCCCGTCAGGCTCTTTCAGTCACCGCTTACGATAAATCTAATATTTGACTTTTCCACATGAAAATGGCCATAATTCATGGAGAGGTCTGGAGACTGTTTTATTAGATGTGTGAATAGGGTAATGGGGAGTGGGAGGACAACTCTATTTTTATTATTCACTATTTTCTTTGATCATTAAATGCTTTGTAACTCCATCTCCAAACTTCTCAGCTGGCGTAATAAAATTAATTGGTTGCCTCTCTGAAAGAAGGCAGCGTTCATACATCATGGCTTTGACAGCTGGGATCACAAATGCAAAGTGAATGGAAAAGTAATGCTGCCTTACATCACCAAGCCAGCTTTGGAAGGGTAAGATGGATGATGGATGTCCCAAATATCAGCAGTACCTGGCTGCTAGCAGGTTATATTTTTCTGAATATAACTGGCAGTTTGCATCTTCTGCAGTGACACGTCCCACACTCCGCACTGGGGAGGCCACCACTGGAATCCTGCCTCCAGCTCTGGGCTCCCCAGCTCCNCAGGGGAGTGGGACGGGATGGTCTCCAGAGGGCCCTTCCAACTGACAATTCCCATCAGCCTTTCCTGTTCCTGGCTGGTGGCTGTTGTTGGGTGGAACCCCCAGCCTGACGTGCTGTCTCCCTGTAGGTCACACACCATTGCTGCATCGGAAGAGAACAGACAGCTCATGGCATGGTGTCCCCTTCTGCAGCAGATGGTTGGCAGAAGCATCTTTGCATCTGTGTTTCTCTACCTGAAATCCCTGCAGCTTTGACTTTGTGTACAGATATATCAGTATTTGGAACAGTGGATATTGTATTCCTTAATACAAAGCCTTCTTTCTCAGCAGCCTGGGGCCTGTGAACTGGGGTTGTTCTGCCTCTGCCTTGATTTAATTAGCTCTCGGATTATTTTCAGTATGATTTTGTTGAGTAGTCAAAGCTGTAGCCTGACACATCTCAGAAAGGCACTGCTGCCAGGAGCTGCTGGAGCCTGTTTTCACATCCTTGGGTTGGCTTATCCAGGAGGGAAAATCCTGGTTGGTCGATAAGCTTGATCCGCATCCGATTGTTTTGTTGGGAGTCATCACGAGGAAAAAGAATTGAGGATAACATTTGCTAAGCAGCATGTCAAAACTACTGGATTATTTTGGTTTTTTTTCGTGGTTTTTTTTTTCCCTTTAATGCTGAAATAGGATGGGTTGAGGATTGTGTCCAGCTTGCCTGTGCAGAGAGAGGCGTTTGGAGTTGGATGCTGCTTTCCTGATGGCAGGTGACTTTGATGAGGTGACCTGCACTGCGGTGAGGGTGGCATCAGCCCTTGTGGAATTGAAGTCAAAACGTGTGGCTTTTCAGATAGGCTAAAATGTGTCAGGGGAAAAAGAGATAGAGAATCTTATCCCCAGTTTGCTGCTTTTCACATCTTTCTGGTGTGAGATACAAGCAGATGGCGTGAGTGCTTAGAGGAGGAATTAAAGGTAAATGATGGATATGGTTGGGCTGTGAAATGGAGAAGTGGTTGGTGACTGGTGAGCCTGGGAGAACCTTGACCTGTGTCCTTTTTCCACTCCTGCACTTCTTTGTGGAGCAGGGCAGGCACCTGGCACCGTGCTTTTTGTCCTTCCCCTACAAGCCTAGAGACAAAATCTGGCCCATACCTTGTAATTAATGGCCGGTTGAGAGGGGAGGAGGGTGTGCTGCCAGGAGGTGGCTCCTGAAAAAAGTGTAAAAATAGGTGGGACACAACAAATCCTATTAACCTGGACCAAAAAAGAAGAATTTCATCAGGTCCCCGATGAGTTTGGCTCCAAAGCAATATTTCATGGTCACTTATGGCTCATCAGGGACCACTGAGAACCAGGAAAGTAGGTTTTTGTACATTATCACATGCCTCTGGGATGTGTTGGGAGGATCCTGGTGCATGCTCAGGGCTTCACAGCAAAGCATGGGGGTTGTTCAGGGTAGGCTGGGGGTGGGAATTAAAGCTCATCCTGGCCAAGGGTACAAAATCCTACCACCAGCAAAGAGAAAGGGACTTTCAACAAGGAGATAAACAAAAATAAGGGAAGTAAACCAGGAAAAAAAACCCAGGTCTGCAGATGCTCTGCTCTGAATTACCGACACCTTTCCTTCCAAGTGATTCTTAAAGATCTCACACTGAATTTATGAAAAGAATCCAGTCTTGATCTCAAAATGCAATTTCCAGAGGTTAACGCCTAAGGAATTGCTTGCTGGATGGTTCTTAAGTTAAACGATTACATTATTATTAAATCAAGCCATTTAATTAACTGCTGATATACCCCGTGCTGCTCTCCAGCAGTGTGAGGGCAGTCGGTGGCAGGTCTGCTGCCAGTGACAGAGGAAAAGCCCCTCTCCTTGGCTATAGAAAAGGTGTCAGTAAACTGTTCCTCAATGTTTTGGTTTGTTTTCCTAAAAAAAATAATTATATAAATACCTAGAATCTCTCTTGTTACTTCCGGCAGTGCCTCTTATTTTCTAGAGATGATTCCTCTTGTGCTTCTATCACCACATTAATTAGAGAGGAGAACTGTAAGACCCAGCGCTGCAGCTTGTTGTAATTATGCTGAGGAGCTTAAAACATGCAAGCCTCCCCAAATTAATTGTGGAGCTATTTCATATATGAGTAGCCAGAATTAATCATTAACCTAATAATTCCTTTTCTGACATTATTTCTTTGTTAAAAAATGAGTAATTTTAATTGGATAACGAGGTGCCAGTGCAGCTCATGAATTGTGCATTACCCAGGCTAATGGGAAAAAAGGGAGTTGATGCCAGTAGCCTTACAGATGCCGTTGCAAATGCCTCCACAGTGAACACTTTATTCTGATAAATTCTTAATTCATCTCCAGATGGCTTTGGAATTTCTAGAACATCTACTACATGCCGTCGTTTTCCCGTTTGATAATCTTGTTATCTAATCCTTGGGAGCTCTAGGAGTGAGGCTCAAACCCTTGGGCAAGACCCAGCCTCTGGTTCCAGGTTTCCCAGCCCTCTTTTGGCAGCAGACAGCAGTGGTGGGTGCTCAGGAGATGACCGGATTAGCAGATTAGCAGCAAACACTGAGGCTGTGAGAGGATGGGAATAGTGGCATTTTTCCAGAAGAAAGCAAGGCTCTAGCCTCAGAAACCTAGAAAATATTACTGGAGGGATAGTCAGAACAAAATACAGAGACTCTTCTTTAATTATTCCAAGATATCTCATTTTTCATGTAGCTACTTCTTGTTTAAAACAATTGTAATTATTTTACACAAAGAAAGGATGGCGATGTGAGAAACACCGAGTCTGGTGTTGCCTCATTGCCTCATGTTCTGTGAGAATAACTCACAGAAATACAGGAGCGTCCCTGACACTGATCAGAACTGGAANAGTTGGGGCAGGGGAGGGTCAGGTTAGATCTGAGGAAGAATGAGTTGACTGAGAGGGTGGTCAGGCACTGGCAGGGCCTGCCCAGGGAGGTGGTGGAGTCCCCATCCCTGGAGGGGTTTCAGAACCATGCAGATGTGGCACTTCAGGGCGTGCTCTGGTGGCCCAGATTGTTGAGTTGGGGGATTTGTTTTGTGGGGTTTGGTTTTTTGTGGGGATGGTGTTTTGGGGTTTTTTATTGGTGTGTGTATGGTTGGACTCAATGATCTCGGAGGTCCTTTCCAACCACGAAAATTCTGTGATTCTTTGAAATCCACTCCTGCACCAACCCCAGGTACTGTGGTTCCTCCTCTGCTGCCCCGGGCTGCAGCAGCTCTTCTCTGCCTACTCCTTCCTGTTCCACCCCCGCTTTCATCCACCTTGCCTCCCCTTCTAACTCATGGTTACGGTAATTGCACACTTTGAAGCTAATTAGAAACAAGTAAGTTAAGTGGATAATTATTTCCCTGCATCAAGGTGCATGTAGGTTAAATGGGTGAGTGCGCTCGGCAGGGAGGTTCCTTCCCTGTCTGCTCACTGAAGGAGGATGTCTGCTCTCTTCATTTGTTTCTGAATGGCTTTGTATGAGTTATATATAATTTTTTTCCCCATTACTAACTCATTTTTATGAAAGAACAGCTGAAATCTGTGAGATATTACAGCATTCTGTTAGATTTAGGAGCAGGGATATCATGGATTTCATTAGGAGTCGAAGGGTTAAATGTTTCCAGAGGGCTTTGGGGACAGCCAACTGGTTTGGTTTGGACACTCCCTGAGCCTCTTGAGTAGGTGCTTTTCAGAATTGCACACACTTTGGGCTTTGGAAGGAAGGAAGGAGTCTGGTAAGGAAGCCTACCTGCCTCTTCATGATCGCTGACATGTTGGTGGGATTGGCTATCCAAACTTCAGCATCATTCACCTGAAAATTGATACTTTTTTTAGTTGAAAGAAAATTTTTCCAGGCTGCTTCTAGATTTCTGGGAGTCCACGACCATGGAAATTGTTGCTGGTGTTACCAACCGGGGCACAAACGCCCCGGGTGTCTTCCTGCTGCATTTTAAGAGCTTTATGTGTGTGATGCTGGGTGGGCTGTGATGTTTGGGTCCAGGCGTGTGGCACTGCAGCAGACACAGGTAACCAGCGGAATGTTGACCCTGAATTTCTGTCACAAAATAGACAGAACTAATGTATCATCTGCTTTGTTATTTGCTTAATATGACGTGATGCCAAAACACAACCCAACCTGCTAATTATTAGTGTTGTGCCAGCGCTGCGTCGGGGCTCTCCCCCAGAACCCAGGGTATCGACTCTCACTCCTGTGGCAGGCAGTTTGGTGGCTTTTCTCACAGACTGTTGACCTGTCTTCATGTCATCTCCAATCCTAATTAGAAACAGAGTCTATTAATTAAATATTTCCCCAGTGTTTAATTAAATATTTGTCTGCTGCCTGTGAACAAACTGTGAACCTGCTCTGAGATAATGTGCTTTTTCTCACCCGGTAAGACAGCGTCTGTTTCTCAGCAGGAACCCTTGCAGTATTTGGAACCTCCTGTTCTACGTGTGTGGAAAATGTCTGTATTTAGCACAAACATGGCAAGGAGGTTGGTGCTTGCAGACCAATGCTGGCCTTTGGCTGAGATCAATCAATTAGGCTGGAAGGGGACCAGCCGGGAGGAAAGCCTGGATCTGTTGGTGGTAGGCACAGTGACAGTATCCATGGGAGACCTCTTGTTCCTAGAATAATATTACTCACTTTCAATTGGAAGATGAGTAGATAAAAGCAAGTCTCTCCATCTTTGGGATACCCTGCTGTCCCAGTCTGAAGTCAAACAGAACCAACTTGGTGTTCTATAATATTCCATCTTAGCCAGACCTCTTCTCACTCTCTGAAATTGCAGAACCACAGAACTTTTATGGTTGGGAAGGACCTCTGAGATCATCGAGTCCAACCATACACACACCAAAAAAATTGCCCCCAAAACCAAACCACCACAGAAAGTGAACTCAACAATCTTGGCACCAGCACGTGCCCTGAATGCTCTGAGTGCTGGATGGGCTGATCCTCCCTCAAAACCCTAAACCCTGTTCATTTACCACTTCCCTACATAATGTACTGGTTATGTTGTGCAAATTGGCTTTCCAGTTTTTTCCTGCCGTAGCAAGATTATTGGATATCATACCAGATGGCTTATTTTTTGATGAATTTCAGTAATTTTGCTCTTGTTGCTCCTCACTGCTCTGTCGTTACCATCGGATGCTGTTCTGTTCTTAGTTTTGCAGAAAGAACAGTGGGGAGTAAATCCACACAAAAAACATTGTAAGTCGCTAAAACTCCAATATCATCTTGTCTTTTTCATTAAAGGTCCATTTTCTAAGTGTGTTGCAGAAAGCTCTTACTTCTCTGTTTCTACTCTGTCACTTCATGGGCCAAGCTCTGACATAAAATCTTTCAGAAATCCTCTCATTTGTTATTTATTGTGCAGCCAATTCGTGTAATTTTGGGAGGAGTGTAAGAAATGACGGGTTGTATAAACTGAGACGTGGAATGAAGGTAAATTAGCTTAATTTGCACCTTAATTCCTAGGGCTGAGAGGGCAGTGTGTGGCAGCGTAGCCCAAGCTTAGCTGGTTTTATGTATGAGTGTGCGTGGGGAAGGGCTGCAGTTGAAGCTTTCGTGTGTTTTGCATGTATTTTACCACCTGCCTCCTCAGCTGAGGGTTTCACCAAGAAGTTGTGGCAGGTGCTGAAAGGCAGCCTGTGTCTGGGTGGAGAGGGTCCAGGGCACGCACAGATGTGCACTCTTAAGCTATAATTTGAAGCTTAGAGAGCTGAAATTTGAGCTCCAGGAGAGCTGGGGAGGGACTCTTGGTCAGGGAGTGGAGTGACAGGACAAGGGGGAATGGTTTTAAATTGGAAGAGGGGAGATTTAGATGAGATATTGGGAAGAACTTCTTTGGTGTGAGGGTGGTGAGAGCCTGGCCCAGGTTGCCCAGAGAAGCTGTGGCTGCCCCATCCCTGGAGGGGTTCAAGGCCAGGCTGGATGGGGCTTGGAGCAACCTGCTCTGGTGGGAGGTGTCCCTGCCCAGGGCAGGGAGGTTGGAACTAGATGATCTTTATGGTCCCTTCCAGCGTAAAACATTCTGTGGTTCAACAGTCAGAAGTTCTTCTAAGGTTTGTGAAAACAGGTTGGCAAAGGGAAGGCAGAAACTCCCAAAGAGGGAAGATGTCATGTGCATCACTGTGTATTAGGCACTTGAGAATCCACACATAGAGGTGGTAGGAATGATCAAGAGGTGGGAAACGTTTTGCAGGGATCATCTGTATTGCCACACATCAGATTTTACTGAATTGAGCTTTCTGGTTGTTGGAAGGGCAGCCTCAGTGAAGTGCAGGCAAATGGTCCATCACCCACAGGATGCAAAGAGCTGAGGATCCAGCCTTGGTTTTGCTTCTAAGGTGCATACTTTTCAGCATCATTCAGAGCAAATGGAATAGAACTGCAAGATTTTGGGTTTATTCTATGAAAATAGAACAGGAGAACCCCATTTCAAATGCAAGCTCTGGGAGCTACCCTTGAAGGAAAAAGAATTTGTGAGGCTGAGGATGTGCCAAGTGAATGGTCTTACTCTGTGTGATGGGCTGAGCTGTCTCATGGGGCAGGTGGGATTTCTGGTGGGCAGACACGGCCAAAAGCGCCTTTGAATGTAGAAGGTAAATTTTCTAGCAAGATGCAGAGAGCATCCCTCTTCACCCCGAAAGGAATTCTCTTAACCATTCCTGCCTTCTCTCTCAAATCCTCACTGGTTATAACTTGCTTGTGGGGGAAAAAAGAAAAAAAAAAAAAAAGGAAAAAAAAAAAGAAAAAAGGAGAAGAAAGCCCTATTTCTGAATATTTCCAAACAGCTCCTCAAGGGTGTAGGGAAAACAAGCTGTTGCTTCCCATCTTGTGGAATATAGATGTTGGTGGGAAAATACAGAGCCAAATCTAGAAAAAATTGTTGAAGTTATGAGAAATATTTTAAAAATGGATGGAGGGAACCTAGGTGCAAGAGTCTAAGGAATTTGATATTATGTAATTTCATATTAGGGTTTTGTAAAGAAAGGCTAAAAATCCTTAAGTAGGTAGATTTTCCCAGATTTTCAGATGAATTTTTGATGTAAAAAGGTGTGAAAAGGTGGATAATTCTTGAAAGCTCACCTGTAGAATCTGTACCAGGGGTTGGAGGGGCAGGGGAAGGGTGATGATTTCCTCTTGGAAGTGTGATCATCATTTCCCTTTCCCAGACCTAATGAAATTTACTGATAAAAGCCGCAGTACATCCTGTCAATTAGGAATTAATGTTCATTTACTCTTTGCCTTTTGGAACGGCACGCTGAGACCTTGTCCATTTGCAAGGTGAGTTCATTACACAGAGCAAGTGCTCTGCAATAGAAAGAACCTTGGCCTAAAAATAGCAGTAAAAATCCATGTTAATCAGCTGCTGCTGTAATGTCTTTGGGTGCTGTTCATTTTTCATACAGCTGCCTGCAGAGCACGTGGGAGATTTCCTCCTCTTGCTGAGGATACGGGCCAGTTTTGTCTACGTTTAAAAATTTTGTCTAAGTTTCAGAAAGACACGAGCTCACTTTGGAGATTGACTCTCCATCCGTAGTTTTATATGATTTTTTTGTATATGCTGGAAGAGGAAAACCCCACTGAAGGTTGTGCTGGCAGCCCTTCGTGTCTGTGTGCTGACCCCCAAACCAGTGTTGTTGGCTTTATTTTGGTCTCTGTGTTGGAGTAGTGGGAGGTCTCAAATAAGAGGGTAAGCATCATCCTTCCTGTTCCTTGGAATGGTGATTTCCCCAAATCCCTTCTGATTGCTGGTGTTTCTTTCCCACCCTGGAGTTAAATACCAGTGTCCTTACTGGCTTTTTTCCCATCACCAGCCATAGACCAAACCGATGAATTCTTCTGTGTTGTGCTAAGAGCTATTTTTGATATCTCCAAACTTCCTTGCTTGGGGGGTTCTTTGCTGGTAAAAGGAGTTTGCTATCATGACTGGGCTTACTGGGCACGTGGTGTTACAGCCACCACTGGGAGTGGGACTCTCAGTGTGAGAGAAATACTTTAATCTCTGAAAGCAGTGAAGTGATGCAATGTAGCTGTAGACATAATAGGACATGTAATTCAGCTTCAGCCCCCGTGTATGGTCACTGGAGAGGTGAAGATGGCTAAAAGAGATGCTGTGAATCACCTGCTGGAGAAGCCCACCTCTCCCATTTGGGATGTGTCATACTAAGGAGGCATCTTCAGCACCTGGGGTCCAGCAGTGAATGCCTGCTGAGCAGGCTTCAGAGGTGGAGCTCAGAACGTACATTAATATAACTCCAACCCAACATGGTGAAGGGCAAACTCCTTACTGCCCCTGTGTCCATGATGCTGGAGATGAGCAACACTGGGATTCATCCTTGCAAAGAGGTCTTGGAGCAGCTCCTGTGCCTCCATGCGTGACTGTATCTCCCATGAGTTTCGCTTTGAACCATCCCCAGTGTCAGACTGTCACTGTATCGTGGAATCATAAAAGTGTCCAGGTTGGAAGGGACCTTTGAGATCATCCAGTCCAACCAGCAACCCAGCTCTGATAAAAGCCATCCCTAACCCCTGTCTCTCAGCACTAGGTCAGCCCGGCTTTGAAATCCCTCCAGGGATGGGGCCTCAACCCTACCCTGGGCAGCCCATCCCAAGGCTTAAGAACCCTTTCCCTGTCAAAATTGTTCCTGATCTCCAACCTGAACTTCCCCTGGGGCAACCTGAGGCCGTTTCCTCTTGTCCCATCGTCTGGGACTTGAGAGAAGAGACCGACCCCCTCTGGCTACACCCTCCTTTCAGGGAGCTGGAGAGAGCCAGAAGGTCTCCCCTCAGCCTCCTCCAGGCTGAACCCCCCCAGCTCCCTCAGCCTCTCCTCAGGAGACTTGTTCTCCAGACCCCTCCCCAGCTCCGTTGCCCTTCTCTGGACCTGCTCCAGCCCCTCAATGTCTTGTTTTTGTGGAAAGGGGCCCAAACCTGGACCCAGCCCTTGAGGTGGGGCCTCACCAGTGCCCAGGACAGAGGCACCATCACCTCCCAAGTCCTACTCCTCACTCTGTTCCTGATCCAGACCAGGATGCTGGTGGCCTCCTTGGCCACCTGGGCACACTACTGGCTCCTGTTCAGCCCACAGGCCACCAACACCCCCAGGTCGCTGCTGCCTCATTCTCTATGAATTTTGGTGCCAAATTCTACACCTGGATGTATTTTTTCCTGAGCACCGGGCAGGCTTTACCCAGAAACACCGCCCTTAGTGAGTCGCTTCATTTGTGTATCCGAGTTTGTAAAGACATCTGTCTGCTGGCAGGGAGATTTTGTTTTAGTTGTGAACAGCTTTGTAAGCAGTGAGTCTTTACAAAGTGATGAAGGATGATCTTTTGGACTGAGCATAAGCCTCTTAAGCTCTTCTCCTGGCTCTCTGCTGCCTTTGGCAAACCCCTTCCTTTCTGTGTTGTTTAGTTCTGATAAAATGAGTTAATTGATTAGTGTTTGTACAGTTCTTAAGTGATTTAAATTTCCATGCATCCTAACTTTAGTAAAATACGGGTTTATATTAATAGTATTAAACTAAATTTGCCTCGTTGAGTCCAGCCTTTCGTTTTCCAAAAAATGATGCTGGTGACTGCAGCTTTATCTAACCACTGAGAAAAATTGAGAATAATTGCTTCTGAAAATATACTTTTCCTCCTTTTAGTATCATTTTCTTCATGGTATCTGGAAGAAATCCTTCCCCTTCTCCATATAATACCCTTCTCTGGCTTGGCTTTTCTTTTTTTGTGTGTGTGTGACTTGAAAATACCTTTCACCTGAACACACACCCGGGCAAATCCTCACTACCCAGGTGGAATGCTGTCAGCAATAGTTCTGTATTACAAACAAAACCCCTGAGAAAAGTGTTTCCATAACGTAGGGCTGTACGATGGTGTGGACTCACGGAGGGGTTGAGGGTGAATTAACAAGTTTCCTTTCAGTGTCCCTCTGACTTCACAATGCTGTGTTCCTTCTCGTTATCCGAGCTTCAGAGAAAACCAAGCCAGCGCCGAAGCAGAGATGCCATCGTGGTGGCATCAGCTGAGCAGGTGGGCCAGCAAACAGCCTTCCCGGTGGGCAGGGACTGACACACTGCGTCATCTGAGCAGCAGATATATGTACAGGGACTCTCCTGATACTTCCTGAGAGCAAAATGGGGGTCTTGGGAATTGTTTGGCTTGTTGAGTGGAGACTCTAGCACATATGGATAATCTCGTTCTATGTGGAGCAGCCGCTGTTGGTCCAGTCTGCAGATTTTTCATTGTGGGAAACCCTTCCTCCTTCCAGCCAGTGCAGATAAAATTGTATTATTTAGGCATCCAGCTTCTAAGCCTGTACCGGAGTGTATCCCTGTTTTTCAAAGCTTGCTGCTGTGATTTGGGCAGACTTTTGGAGGTAAAGGTATTTCGGAGATGAAGGCTGGCTCTCGAAGATGCCAAGTCCTGGGATAAAGTGTGAGCACACCAAAATATTCGAAATAATTAATCTCTAGAATATGGGATGACAAATTATTTTTTCATTAGTGACAGAATTCCGATTAGCTAAACCCTTCCTGAAACCAGGATGACAGTGACCTGGCATGAGGAGAGCACAGCGAATGTAACACGGAGAAAAGCTGGGAAGTGCACAGTGATCAGAATTCCTTTGACCACTCCTCAGAATGCTTAGGGAGGAAATCCAAGTGTCTTTGGATGAAATGACTTCACCCGGATTTCACGTGGGGAGGTTGGGAGCAGTGTTACGGAGGCTCTTGTGTTTCTTGTGCTGATGTAGATGGCATGACCTCAGTCTCTTTGAAAAATGCTGTGTGGATGGTGACAGCGTGATAGCTCTGGAGCAGAGGTTGCAGGGGGAAGAAATGGGACAAGTGCCTTTCTCTGAGGTGGTTTTTATTAAATGCCCGTTAAAGTCAACGGTGAAGGTTCCTGTTGACTTCTGTAAGTCCCGGATCAGTCACTGTAGTCACGGCTGGAGGACGCGTTCCCAGAAGAGCTCTGCTGCAAAGGGATGGTGTTGAGGTTGTGGAGGAGATGATAAAACTATTTCTGGTGATTGGAGAGAGGCAGAGAAAATGGAGTCTCAGAAATGGGACTGCAGCATCAGTCTGGTCTGAGACGCTCCCCCAGTCCAGTTTTGGTTTTTTTGAGCTGCTCCCGAAAGCCAAAAATTTTGTAGAGCTCTGGTGTCAATGCCTATGAATACTGACAGGGTGGGTGTCAGGAGGATGGGGCCAGGCTTTTCTCAGTGGTGCCCAGGGACAGGACAAGAGGCAACGGGCACAAACTGGAACATCAGAAGTTCCATCTCAACACGAGGAGGAACTTCTTCCCTGTGAGGGTGGCAGAGCCCTGGCAGAGGCTGCCCAGAGAGGTGGGGGAGTCTCCATCTCTGGAGACATTCCAACCCCACCTGGACACGTTCCTGTGGGACCTGCTCCTGATGGCCCTGCTCTGGCAGGGAGTTGGAGTGGATGATCTCCAGAGGTCCCTTCCAACCTGACAGCATTCTGGGGTTCTGTCACATGTGCCTCAGGCAGTATCATGTAGCTTTCTTTAGTGAGAAAATGGTGGTATTGCATAAATGGCACAAAATGTACTTTTAAAGTGTGTTTTTGGTTTTGCTTTTTCAAAATTCATTAGCTGTTTTTCAGAACTGAAGCCCAATAATCTGTTGGAAATATTTTTCAAGCACCTGCCTTTACTTTCTTCCCAATTGCTACTACTTGGAAATGCTGGTGGCCGCACAGAAACGGCTCATGAGGATAATAGAAGGGATTAGCTGTAAGAAAAGTGGGTGTTGTAAGCATCAGTAATTATGCTATCATCACAGCCTTTTCACACTTGAGCGAGCGTTAGGAGGTGTATGCACAGAGCTGGTTAGTTTTCCAGTCGTGTTCTGGGCTGGTTGTTAATATTCCTCTTACAGGATGTATCTCAGCCCTCATCTCTGATTCTTCTATTGCCATGGTCTGCAGTGAAGGTACAGCCGTGTGCTTCTGCCCCCAAAGCCTGCAGTTAGGACCGGGACTAACTAGGTGGTGTTGCCAACTCCTGTGCCTGCTCCTCCGTGGGCAAGAGTTAGAACTGAAAAAGTACAGATTGATGTGCTGGGGAGCAGCTGAGATCACTCCTGCCCAGGGTTGTGAGCAAAATGGATAATGCCCGTGGTTCTGCAAGGAGTGAGACATCTGGTTTGTTATTTCTGGTGTTCAGGGGCGCGGTTAAAGGGTGTAGGGCTCTTCAGCAGGGTTTTGCAGGCTTTTTGGGAAAGGCTCAGGCAGTAAACTGCGACTCAAGTGATGTAGGTCTGATCCCCGCTGTGTCAGACTCCCCATTTCATTAAAGAATTAGTCCAGCTTTCCTGTGTCTTAGATCCCTGTTTATCCCTGACACAAAGTTCCCCCCAGCCTCAACAGGGCTCGTCGGGCAGTGCCAGAGAGGGGGCTCCATGGATGCAGTTGGAGGGTTGTTTTGTCAGTCTTCTGGGCACATGTGCAGGTGAAATGGGGAGCCGGGTGAGTGTGCAGTGGTTTCTCGTGGCAAGGGCTGAGGGCATTGCTCCATCTGCACATCTGCCTTGATGAATTTTGAAATAAATACCGTGAGCGTTATGGCTCCTTCAAAGCCAGCTGCAGCAAGCTTTATACCGAGTGCATTTATATAGCTTGATTGCAGCTGCCCATGGAATTACCTCGAAGAAAGAGCCAGGCAGGTAAGGAATCTTCATTAAGAACACAGGGCAGAGGAGTGTGATGGTTTTCATCTCCCTGGTGTTGGGCTGCCAGCGCTGCTGCTCAGTGTCCTGGTGCTTCATCGTAGCATTAAAAAAAATGGTAGATTTTAGCATTTAGCATCGTGGCACGGGCTCTGTTGTGATGACAACATGATTTGTAGTTCTTCCTAAAGGAAAGTAGCAATTTATTCTTCACGTAAGAAACAAACAAACAAACCCAAAGTGAAACAACAGGGTAGAGGCTGAAAAGAGTCTGTTATCCGAGTAACAGCCCCGAGTAGATGGGCTGGTCGCAGCCGGGCGCAGCTTCACCACTCCCTTCAGCACTATCAGCTGTGCCTGCAGTTGCTCCAGCATCTGAAAGCTTCTCAAAGGAAAGAAAAAAGGAAAAAAAAAAACCAAACCAGCCCACAAATCCAAACCCATGAGCTTAACACAATTACTTTTCGAATAGTTCACAAGAGTAAACCTTCACAGCCCCATTTTAACGTTCAGCCGCGTGTTTAGAATTAAAAGGCAGGAATAACATCCTCTCCAAGCAACATGAAATTCCTCAATTTACCTTCACCCTGACCTCCTTCTATAAACACAGATTTTTCTGATGTCACCCGTCGAGATGGTTAATTGCCAGCAGATGTAGCTTTTTGTTGCCTTCATTTGAAACCTCTGCTAAATATTAGGTTTGGGGAACATACGATTGTGGTTGCCCATGTGAGTCTCTTCCAGCAGCTGTAGCTGTTGTAAAACAGGGGGTCAGAAATTCCAGGATCTGAAGGGGCTCCAGGAGAGCTGGAGAGGGACTCTTGGTCAGGGAGTGGAGTGACAGGACAAGGGNAGGTTGTGGAGGAGATGATAAAACGATTTCTTGTGATTAGAGAGAGGCAGAGAAAATTGAGTCTTCCAGCAAAGGCGTCATCTTGATGGAGTGGGAATGGTTTGTGCATTCAGTGTTTGCCCAGCTCTGGGGGAGTGGGATCCTTCCATCCAGCCGGATGAGTAAGAGCAGCTCTCTGCTGCCACGTTGCCCTCGTGCCACAGCACCTTTTTTTGTGGAATGTTTGCCACAGACACAATTTGAAAAGGCTTTTGTAACTTTTTGCAGAGTTTTTTTTTCCCCAGCAAAATATTTAGCGGTAAATTTCTAATCCCCACGTTTACTCTAAACCTTGAAACTCGCTGCTGTGCGGCGCAGGTGGGTGGTTTTCTGTCATTAGGGAAACTGCGTCGGCATCGCCGTTGGTCGCTGGTGTGCTCCATGGAAAATGTCTTTCTGTTTTACTCAGTGGAAAAACCTATTATCCCTATTCTCTAATTACATCAATACAATTTCGCGTATCCTTAGGAGCCAGCGTTACAAATGCCCATCTTGGTAGCGTCGGCAAGTCTGTCAGCTTATCTGAGTGCTTTACTCTCCTGATGGTGGAGTTAATTCCAGGAGATCCTTAGCCATGGGGAATGGGGGGTGCTTAGGGGAGCATTAAAACATGGGCACATAGGTTGTCTGCAGTGAAGCAGGTTGTGATGTCCCCGTGCCCAACAGAGTGATGTCTGACCACCAGAGCTTGGAATCTCTCTACAAAGTGGAAAAGTCGGAAATGCTGGTGATCTCCTCAAAGTCATCCTGTCTAAAAAATAAATAACAGGGAAAGGTTCCACAGGCAATTAGCTTATCATGCTTTTTTTTTTTCTGTTGGTGTTTATTTGCAATTTGTTAAAGTTTCTGGCTATTATCCTTAAGGGTTGACTTCCTCCAGGTACTGAAGCAGTAGTTTGATTTTACGAGTTTGGAAACTCTGTGGTTTCTGTGTTTTGACTTCATTCTTTAAGTCAGTTTCAAAGTCAATCCAATATTCCTGTGATGGCAAAGGGTGGGAGAGAAGGTGGGGTGTGTGGAAGCACTCACTTAAGACACAGTGTCTTTGCAAAATCACATGGCATAGCTGAAACCCCATCCAACTTAGCAGGTCTCCTGCAGTACCTGCTTGAGAGCTCATCATTTTTGCTGTGAACATGCCCATGAGTTTTTCCTGTCGGCATATCTCATCCCTGTGCTCTGCTCAGCAGCAGATCCCCTACGTCCCGGTGCTGTGGGATGCTGCCCTGTGTAAGAGAAGGTGTTGGCACCACCAGGTCTGTGTTTGATTCTAGTACCAGTGATGACAGTGCACAAGAAGAGTGAGTTCAGGCAGATTGTTTTTTCCCTTCTTCTTTCTCTTACCTTCTAAATTCCCAACTTTCATCCCTCCCTTGTTCCATTCCCACCTCACAGGAGGGACCACAATGTGGCCTCATGTCAAGCTGGGGGCATGCAATACTCATGAAGTGGTGGTGAGGCACTGCCCCAGGTTGCCCAAGGAAGTTGTTGAAGCCCCATCCCTGGAGAGGGGTTCAGGGCCAGTCTGGATGAGGCTTGGAGCAACCTGGGCTGGTGGGCGGTGGCATTGGAACTCAATGTTCTTGAAGGTCCCTTCCAACTCTGACCATTTGATGATTCTGTGTATCTCTCTAAGGATTGGGTTGGTTTTGGTGTTCATCTTAATGAACAGTGTCCTCAAGATGGCTTGTAGCAGATGACTGTCCTTTGGCCAGCCAGGCACACATGTCCGTTGGAGCATCCAGCCAACGGGGATTTGCTTATGGCTCCTTCAGGGCTATGGAGCAGCCTGGGGAGGGCAGTGAGGGCAGCAGTGGGAGCTCAGCAGCTGCAGAAACCATGCTGGTGCTCTTGGTCCTGTGTCATTCTATGCTCAGAGCATCACAGCGTGGTGCTGTATTAGGGATTAATTTATATTTCTGTAAGGCTTTATAAAAGCCTGACTCTGCTCTGGGACGTGTCCTTGTGCTGCTTTGTCAGGGCAACAGGTCTCTGAAACCACTCGAGAAAGCTTGTTTTCATGAGTTTTTGTCTGCGATAAAGCAGCTATCTTTTAGGTAACCAACTGAAGTTGTCATCAACATCATACCTTTCATTTCTGAAAACCTTAACACTCATTAATTTGGGGATTTTTTCAAGCTAATGAAGGGTTTTGCTTTCTTTTACTGGAAATTCAAAGCACCCGTTGGTTTTTAAGTCTCTGCCGCTGGCGAACCCCGTTTTAAACCCTCACCTGGCTTTGATGGGTGTATTAATATTTAGCAGAAGAACGAGGGGAGTGCACCAGGCATGGAAATTAGTTTCTGGAATGCAAATGAGAAGGTGTCAGGTGCAGTCGCTGCGGCCTGGTGGTATTATCCAGCACACGGTTAATGGTCTGTCAGCCTTCTGTTAAGATTTCCTAATTTCAGTGAATTAACTGGTTTGCAAAATTAAGAAGGGCTTCAGATGGAAGTAGCTGTTTGAAATTAAGGCGAGTGTGGAATAAATGTGCAAATGTGTTGCAACAGCTGGTGAGACCTTTGTGGGGACACTTTAATGATGCTCAGAAATCCCTACGCACCTGGAAGCGCAGCCTTGGCAGACAGTGCTAAAGGCTCTGGAAAGTTTGCGTCTCTAAAACAGGGAGTTTTCATTTTTTTTCCCATCTGAAAGTAGCAGGAGACACAATGTGTGATTAACTGGTCAGAGTGAGTCAGGATTCTATCACAGAATCATGGCATTGTCTGGGTTGGAAGGGACCTTTCCCAACCAGCAACCCAGCTCTGATAAAAACCATCACTAACCCATGGCTCTCAGTGTGAGGTCAAACCGGCCTGAACCCCTGCCCTGGGCAGCCCATTCCAAGGCTTAAGAACCCTTTCCCTGTCAAAATTGTTCCTAATCTCCAATCTGAACCTCCCTGACTTCTTCTCCTGTGATTTAGGAGAAGAGACCGACCCCCCTGGCTACACCCTCCTTTCAGGGAGTTTGAGAGAGCCAGAAGGTCTCCCCTCAGCCTCCCCTTCTCCAGGCTGAACACCCCCAGCTCCCTCAGCCTCTCCTCAGGAGACTTGTTCTCCAGACCCCTCACCAGCTCCGTTGCCCCAGCACAAGCTGGAACACGGGAAGTTCCATTCCAACAGGAGAAAGAACTTGTTTGTGGTGAGGGTGTGAGAGCCCTGGCAGAGGCTGCCCAGGGAGGGTGTGGAGTCCCCTTCTCTGGAGACCTTCAGGCCCCTCCTGGCTGCAGCCCTGAGGGATGTGCTCTGGGCAGCCCTGCTTTGGCAAGGGAGTGGGACAGGATGGTCTCCAGAGGTCCCTTCCAGCTCTGACAATTCCCTGATCCTGTGATTTGATCGCCTTCCCCAGGTCCCGCAGCTGCCCGGCTTCCACCCCGTTCCAAGCCCCACACACAAATGCATCTGTTTTTTTCTTCTGTTTTCTTTTTCCAACGTGAATTTTCCCAGCGAAAACAGATTACCAGCAGGAGATGTTTGTCAGCGCAGGGTGATGTGAAGGTGAGATGGTTTGTCCAGTCAGTTGCCTTCATGCCTGAGCACCGTCAGCCTGCTCTGAGCGAGGGGGCAAATGTTGCTGCCAAGGGAGCATCGGAGCTCTCTGCTGCTGCCTTAGGACATCGTTTACTTCCCAGCTGACACAGAAATGCTGCTGCTGTCCGAGGGGCTGGGGAGAGCGAGCGGGATGATGTGAATTCATTAGAAAGTAGCCGTGGCCAGGGCTGGGAGTGATTGATGAACGATTAAGTGTCAGGGCTCCCGCCGTAGCCCTCAGCCTGCTGTGAGTAGTCAAGAGGACATCTATTTTGGGTTCCTCTGCCCAGGGTGATAGAAATGGGTTATTTACCCGTCTGATGGTGTTTGTTCAGAAACAGCAATAAATAAGGATTACTTCTTTCAAGGAGCCGGGTGGGGTGGGTTGGAGCAGGAAGATGTGTTGCTGCTGTTGAAGTTGTCATAGCAATTATTAATGCCTTGCAGCCTGGGCATTAGCATTAGCCCCCCCCGTTTCTTCTCGGGGCTCTTTGGTGCTGCAAGTAGCGACTTTAAAGTGGCATTTCATAACTTCTGAGTCACCTGCTGCTGGTTTTTGTCTCCTCAAGCAGCCGAGCTCACTTGAAGGCTGTGCCGGGGAGAGCAGGGGTCTGAATGCAGAGGGACTGAGGCCAAAGTCGAGGGCTCTTTCTGGCTCTGCCACCAGAACCAGTTTGCTTCTACTTGGAGAAGTTTGGTAGCCAGAAAGTGGCACTTGGGAACATGCAAGAGAGGAATTTTGAGGGTTAAATTCTCCGTCTGTCCTGCTGACAGACCTACCTGTGCCCTTCCTCCTCCCAGGGCCAGAAAGATTTCAGCTCTCCTCCTCTGGGTGGTTAGTTCTCCAAGCACCTCTGTCTTTAGGGACTGTTGAGGGTGATGAAGGTGAGCGTGGTGTGGGAGAGCCAGGAGTAATCGAGGCTCTACCAGCTTGGATCAGAGCTCACCCAATTTTTCACAACCCCCTAAGCTGGTATTGATAGGGACAAGCAGCAAATCCGGCTGCCTGTGAGTCCACATCATTAAACTCGGGGTGGAATGATGGAAACGGGCTGTCTTGTGTTCTTTCCTGTCTCCATCAACAGTTTTAGGGATGCCCTGACAATGTTTGCAGTAAACAGGAGCTGTAGATGATTTGGATCATGAGGAATATTTGAGCTTGGGTGTTTGTTTTGGGGTTTGTTTGGTTTTTTCCCCAAGTTGCTTTATTCTGACAAGTTTTTCCGGCAGTGCATTACTGATACTTTTCATTCCCCTGATTTTTATCCTGTTCCCCAAGTGCGTTCATTGCCACTGCTCTGCTGATACCTCTGCAGCTCTCTGCCCTGTTGAAGATGGGCCAAATGTTTCTGGTTTAATCAAGGTAATGAAAAGCAGGAACAAAGTGTCTTCCACAGGACACAGCTGAAGGCAGCTGCGAGGCTGTCTGGTACCCGATGCTGAACCTCCCCTGGGGCAACTCGAGGCCGTTTCCTCTTGTCCCATCGCCTGGGACTTGGGAGAAAAGACTGACCCCCCCCCGGCTACACCCTCCTTTCCACATTCCTAAATAAGTTTCCACAAAACTCCTTCAGGTTTATCATTTCCATGAAGGATTTAGAATTTTCTTCCAATTTCTTTAATGGCGTAATGTTTGTTTGTGCAGTTGCTCATTTTTCCTGTTCTCCAAGTGTGATGCCTGTGACAAGTTAATATCTATAATACCAAAACAGAGCGGAGGCGAAGGCAGCTTTTTAATGCCTCGTATCATCAGAAGAATTGTTACTTTTCAGTATTTTAAATCAACATATTCCCTTCCAGAGGAACAGCTTGCTAAGCACGCAGCACACGTTATGGTATAAATGGATGTCCTCACTGCTAGCGCCCAGCAGCCTTGGCTGCTTCCCTGGAATTAAAAAATGCCATTGAATATAAGAATCCGTGCAGTTGCCCGAACGTTTGCACGGTTGTTGCTCAACACAGGGTGGCTGGAGCAGCTAATTAGTCATTGACGAGACGAGCAGCAAAAGAGAAGATAATCACGACAACATCCTGACGTTGCCTTGATTGAAATGTCAGAGGAACTGGAGGCACCAACTCAAACATTGCAGAACAACATCAACACAACGATTATTTTGCCTTCATCTGGTTCTTTCTTTCCTTCTCCAGAAACAAACTTTTTGTACCGTTCCCTGGGAATCATGGAATCATGGAATGGTCAGAGTTGGAAGGGACCTTCAAGATCATCCAGTTCCAACCCCCCTGCCCTGGGCAGGGACACCTCCCACCACACCAGGTTGCTCCAAGCCCCATCCAGCCTGGCCTTGAACCCCTCCAGGGATGGGGCAGCCACAGCTTCTGGGGGCAACCTGTTCCAGGGCCTCACCACCCTCACAGCAAAGAAGTTCTCCCTAAGATCTAATCCAAATCTCCCCTCTTCTACTTTAAAACTGTTTCTCCTTGTCCTGTCACTCCACTCCCTGACCAAGAGTCCCTCCCCAGCTCTCCTGGAGCCCCTTCAGATCCTGGAAGGCTGCCCTAAGGTCTCCCTGGAGCCTTCTCTGGTTCTGTCATGTCAGTGACAGTCCTTGATCCACCCAACAGAATGTCTTTTGGCTACAGCCAAAAGTTAGATCTCAGGAAGAATGAGTTGACTGAGAGGGTGATCAGGGACTGGAAGGGCCTGCCCGGGGAGGGGGTGGAGTCCCCATCCCTGGAGGGATTTCAGATCCATGTAGCTGTGGCACTTCAGGGCATGCTCTGGTGAACGAGGTTGTCAGGTTTTGTGTGTGTGTGTGTGGCTGGACTCGGTGATCTGAGGTCCTTTGCAGCTGTGAAGATTCTGTGATTTTCTCCTGATTGTACTGGGAAAACGTGTGTCCAGGGAAACTTGGGGCATTTAAGGTCTTTCACAGTCTGGAATAGTGTTTGAGCAATTTTCTGTGACTCACAGTGTCATGCCATCACCGCTGCAACCAGCCGAGGGTTTGCAGAAGGCTTGTGCTGTGAATTGCTTTTGAGCAGAGTTTAATTATACCCCCATCATATCTGAACAAAATTGGCCAGAAAGTCACTGGGTATTTGGGATGGCTGGAGAAATGCTGCATGTCCGCATGGCTTGGATTCCTTCAAAAAAGAGACCAAAATTAGAATGTAAATTTTGAGGCAGTCGTCCTAATTTTAAAATACCCGTGAGTTCATCAAGGTCAATGGCCTTTGTTTGTTTTCACACACAGACACACTGAGAGTTTTCTCTCTGGAGTGTGGTGATGCCTGGGTACAAATGAGGATATGAAAACACACTAGAAACAATAGACTGAAAAAAAAAAAAAAGAAGAAAAAACTGAGTGTAAAACCTTCCTTACTTCAGAACTTGTTCCCCAAGGGAAGCAGCATGCTTCTGTCCACCCGCCTGCTGGAAACTTCTCTAGTTGAGACTAAACTTGTAATACAGGTTCATCAAGGAGTGAATTTCTGTGAAGGAGAAAGTGATGGAGCAAAGGTGTAAGAGGTGCTGGGGGCTGGGCCTTGGCAGGAGTCGTTTGACTGGGACAGCAGATGTTTGGTTCATACAAGCTGCCCAGTTCCAGCGATAAATCTCTGCCGTGGCATTTTCCCACCCATCTTCATCAGCTGGAATGCTGTGTGTATTTTTATTTCTGCTTATTCCATAACCTTGGGTTAAAAAGTAATTGTTATTTGACAGGATTGTGCTGCCAGTTGAGGAAAGGTTATTTTCTGCGCTTTTTAGAACCAGAATACACAGGACTTCGGGGCACTACGATATTCTTTACGATGCAGTGCTTCAGTGGTTTGTGGACTTCCTTTTAGGATTCTGTATTTTTAGAAAATGACTACAGTTTTATATCTTCTGCCCACACAGAGCTGAGTAAAATGTGTTCACCACCTTAATTTTATCATAAATGAAGGTGGTGTATTCTCAGGCTGTGCAGCAGCGTGGTGCTGTGTGCTGGCACGGGGTGCTGTGCTGCTGCTGCTGAACTGTACCCCTGCAGTACGCTGTGGTAACGTTTGATTGGGGTTGAGAAGCGCTGTTGTCATCAGCAGTTAGAGATCAACAGATCTGTCCAGTCCTGGAGAAGGCTTGCTCCTTCATCCCTTACACAGAATCACAGATTATATGGGGTTACAGACTCCCAGAATGCTGTGGGGTTGGCAGGGACCTCTGGAGATCACCCACTCCAACCCCCTGCCAGAGCAGCTCCACCAGGAGCAGGTCCCACAGGAACGTGTCCAGGTGGGGTTGGAATGTCTCCAGAAACAGAGACTCCCCCACCTCTCTGGGCAGCCTCTGCCAGGGCTCTGCCACCCTCCCAGGGAAGAAATTCCTCCTCACGTTGAGATGGAACTTCTGATGTTCCAGTTTGTGCCTGTTCCCTCTTGTCCTATCCCTGGGCACCACTGAGAAAACCCTGGCCCCATCCTGACACCCACCCTGTCAGTATTTCTAGGTGTTGATCAGATCCCCCTCAGTCTTCTCCGGACTACAAAGACTCAAGTCCCTCACCTACTCCTCATCAAGGAGATACGTGGTGCATCTTGGGCTCAGGTTGCATTTTGGAAAGCAAAACACTTGGTAGAATTGACTTTTCTCCATCAAAAATGTTGCTCCCGACATCAGAGTTTTCACAGTCTTTGTGTCCTGATGAGTTCCAAGTCCTACAGCAGTGATTTGGAGTCGGTGCAACAAGCAGCCCCTCTTGTTGTGGTCCACAGTTAATGGTCTAGCCCACAAATGAGGTCCAAAAATCATTGCTCCATGAAATCGCTGCAAACATTGCAAAAGGGCAAAAAATTCTAATAAGAAAGTATTATTATATGGGGGTGTTTGTGAAAATGCAAAGGAAAAGAGAAAAAAGTCTTTAAATGCAATTCCTTTGCACGTTTGTGTTGCTATAACGACGAGATGCGGCTCTTGATGAGCTGTCGTGTTTCTTAATGTTGTTAAAAAGTGTTGTTGCCATGACAACAGAATGCATTGTTATTCTCAGTAAGGGATACTTTTTGCTTGTTACCCTGTGCTCCTAGAAGTAGCCTGTGCTGGGTTTTTTGGGTATGGGATATGTAACATATATATCTCTTAAAGGGCTGATGTGCTGAGGTGAGGGGTTCCTGCACTTGAGCGTTCAGGTTTTGGAGTGCTGGCACCACCGCCTTGTGTTGGGGGATGCAAAATCATCCCCTTGGCCCTTTTGGAGCCTTTCTAGAAAATAAACTGCTTCTCAGCTTAGTTTCAGATGATTTCTGCCTAAATAATTTGGTCACTATTCAAGAAGATGTCAAATTGTCAGAGTGTTAATGTATTCTCAAACCTACTTGTGGTATCAGGTGCATTAGCTCTGGGGTTTGTGTGCAGTAGAGAACACTTGTAGAGATCACTCTTTTCTCCATACTGTATCCATTTTGAACATAAGGCCTCCTGTTGCCCACCTGGAGTCCTGTGTCCAGCTCTGGAGTCCTCAACACAGAAAGGACATGNGATTCTGTGATTCTCTCTGATTTTGAAGTGGTACCACCCCACACCAGATTTGCAAGAAGACACGTGCCGGGGGGAAATGCCAGGTTGGCAAATACTGCATTTTGAAGACTCAAAGGTTTCTTTGGGGAGTTACTTGTACCTGGGGAAAGAGCTCACATGGGCCGTCTGTACTTTAAAAAAGAGTTAAGACAATTACAGGTCAGCTCAGAATGAGCAAAGGGAAAAATCAGATCCGAGAAGATGCTCAGTGCTGTAGAAAAACTGTGTTTGTGTCCGCGGTGACAGCTCTTCCCAGGCCACCCAGAGACACTGCCAGCAAATAAATCAGCCAGACCAAGTAAATTATCTTTTCCAATTGTTTGTTGTTTAACTCCCCCCGTGTGGTGCTGCTGCTGTGTCCTGGGCTTGGCTGCGTTTTCTCATCACGTTTGCACCCCCTCCCCTTTCTCTGCCATCTCTCATTTTGGGCACAGCGGATCAGGCCGGGCCGTGGGGTTGCCGGAGCAGGCAGGGGGGGATGGAGCAGGCAGGGAGGGATGCTGGGGTTTCAGCTGAACTGGCTGTCCCTTCTCATCACTGCTAGGGAGAAAAGAAGGGGATGGGACAAGCCGTGCAGCTGGGTGGCTTGTCCCGGTGAGCAGTTGGCATTGGGGGTCTTGGCTCTTTCTGGAAGTCCAGGCACTTCTCGAAACCTTCTCATTTTGAGTGGGAAACCAACTGGAATTTGAAATGGGTTGCTGAGAAAATGAGATTCACCCCCCAAAAACAGTTTAAAGAAACAACCTGCTCTAGGGAGAGGTGTCCCTGCCCAGGGCAGGGGGTTGGAACTTGATGATCTTGAAGGTCCCTTCCAACTCTGACCATTCTGTGATTCTGGGAACGGTCCTGCTGTACCTGCTGAGGCTGGTACAGAGCACAGATGTGTCACATCTGGGAGGAAATTTGGACTCAATAGAATAGAAGAATCCTCTCTGTGTGTTTTTGTGGGCACAATGCCCTTTCTGCTGCATTTTTCTTATTGTCACATAAATGTGAGCCTGACAGTATTCTTTCCTGTTCCTCCTTACCGTTTCCTCTTGGACAAGTAAGGAGTCGTCTGGATGCATCGATAAATGGCTGAAGAAGGAAAAATTTGAAGGTCCAAACACATCCTTTTGTCATTCAGGACTTTATCATTGCCAAAAGGTTTCTGTAAATGGAATTTTCTTTTCCATCAAAGAAAAATCCATCCTTATACTCTGGTTTTAAGGAACCTGTTTATATCAGTAGATTTCCATCTGGATTTACCTTCCCAAAGTCAGCATGCCAGTCTGTAAAACAGAATCTTAGGATCGTGGGATTCTGTGATTCGGGAGGGACCTTTCAGATCATCCAGTCCAACCATCAACCCAACTCTGGTGAGCCATCACTAACCCCTGTCTCTCAGCACTAGGTCAACCCGGCTTTGAAATCCCTCCAGGGATGGGGCCTCAACCCCTTCCCTGGGCAGCCCATCCCAAGGCTTCACAACCCTTTCCCTGTCAAATTTGCCAGGAGTCATTGTCCCGTATCTGTTCTCATCCTCGCTGAAGTGTGGAAAGCTGGGGAATGAGACAGGATTGATTTTTAAATTAATAGCTTTAATTACAGGGCACAGTTAAATATGGTGGTGCTCATTCATTTAGCCTTTATGATTAGTGCTTATTATCTAAATTTAATTGCCTCAACCTCTTCCCATCTTTTTCCCATTTTTCTCTTTTATTTCCTGGTAATTTAGTACATCCTTATGTTTTATTTAAAGCAGTGATGGAGATGAGGGTGATGGGAACCGAGGGGGGGCTGAGACGGGGTGAACCCGCTTGACTTGTCCAAAGCCACACAAAAATTAATCCTGAAATTGAATTTCCAAAGTCCCAGCCCTGCCAGAACCAAAAATGTCACCCTGCATGTGTAGAGCAAGGAGGGAGGTGGAGGAATGAGGGCCTTGCTTGTGTCTCCTCTCTCAGGTGCTGGCTTTTAGTGTTTTCTGCTACCAATTCCCTATGGAAATAGCAGCGATCTCTGTCTGCTGCTGGATGTGGTGGAAGCTCCTCATTTTTCTCTTGGCTCCATGGAGTTATTTTTAGCTGTATTACAATTAGGCTGCAGAGTCTGTTTCAGAGATTTACTGGATAGTAGAAATTATTTCAGGCTTTTCCTTTTTTAGCATTTCCAGCTCACCGTAGGGGCTGGTTACAAGAAAACAGCTTTTTCCCACGGAAATATTGCTACAGTTTCCTGACAGTAAAATATTTCACTGAGACTTGTGGATTTTGCTGAATTGCGACCGGGCTGCTTCCCAGATTGTTTGAAGAACGTTTCCTTGGGGAGAAGTTAATTTGCAACAAGTTTTGGCTGTAATTTGTTTTAATTGGTGAGGTTAAGAGTGGTTATTTTCCTCCAGCTCCCAACCAGCAAACCCGCACTGGCTGTGCTCTGCTTTCATTGTATCAGACTGTAATGTAAGTGTAACCAGGCCATCCCATAATAGTCGTAATTCTCATTTTCTCTCCCCTTCTCCATGCTCCCAAGAGCTGTCACATCCATTGCTGACACCTCGCGCAGGGATGGAGCTGGACAAGATGGTCACACTTGTTCCTGTGGGACTCTTTATAGCAGTTTTTATAGACACATATTAAAAATATGGAATAAATGGCATGGATGTAGAACTGAAGTATTTGAGATAAGAGTTTTGGCAAGAAAAGCCAAATGTAGCAAGTTTTCCTGGGAAATTTTACGTGGAGCAGCTCAGGATGGAGCCATCTCCAGGGTTTTGGTGCAAGCGCAGCTGGCAGCATCGCTTCTGGAGAGGGTGTTGGTTTTATTCCTCACCTTGAGAGTGTATCTCGCTGGGAAAATGCTTAGTTCTCCTTGAGCAGGTGTCGCAGGTTTCTCTCCGTAGCTGTAAATATAGCACTAACAATTGGCTTCTGTTTTGGTTGGAGTTTTGGGGGCTTATTGCATTTTCTGACTACTTCCATGGGATGCATACTTGCTGGAACGAAAAATTCCTGCTCAGCCCTTGGTATTTCATAAAAAGCTGCTTCCTGATGAAAATATTTACGCTCTGTCATTGATGACTGAACATCTAAGTGTGTGAAACAGGAGCGTGTCTGTGATTTGTGAGGGGAGGAAGGTGTTAGTGCCACACGCTGCGAAAGCGCTGCTGGTGAGGATGCAGGGAACATCTTCTGGGGGTTGCTCTGATTTCTCAGGGAACAGAGTTCAAGATCCAGGTTCCGAAGCTTTTGAGGCTGCCTGAGGAGAAGGGTTGGTGGCTTTCATTGCCTGGCACATAGGTGACCCGCTCCAGTCCTGGGAATGACTTTGCTCTCCCATTTCCCATCTGCCACATTGACTTCTCCCTGCCCATCTAGTGTGGTCTTCCCACGCTGCACGTTCAGCAGGCACTAATCTTGCAATCTATTGTGGATTTGAAAAAAGCCATCCAAATGGAATAGCAAAGGTGGTGGCACACAGGAATGACTCCAGTCAGAAGCGATCTCGGGAGGTCTCTGGTCTGACCCTCAAAGCAGGGTAGACCTAGTGTCAGACCAGGCTGCGAGAGGTTTCATCCACTTGGGTCCTGGGAGCTTCTGAGGATGGGGCACAGCCTCTCTGACAACCTGCTGCACTTTTTCCCCCTGAAAAAGCTTTGTTTTCTCACCTAGCAGGCAGTCTGGCTATGCCTGTGTTGTTGAATTCCTGATAAAGCCGGGATGCTTTGGGAGTGACAAGGGATTTGAGGGGACTGACCCACAGCAGCTTTCTCGTACGGGTGGCGTAAAAAAGTGTCCAAGGAGTCTGTTGCGGTGCTCTCCCTGCTCTTCTAACTGCCTTGCTGCCCTTCAGCACTCAGACATTCACATCTAAAAGCCAATGCTGTGTCAGCACATCAGCATTTACGGCTGCTTAAAGGGGTGGAGAACAGGGAGGCAGAAAGGGAGCTGTGATGGGCAGGGTTGGGTTTATGGTTGGATTGGGGTTTTTTTCGTAGCAGGAGCTTTTTCCTGAGATACAGTTTATTCCTCCGGGCGTTGAGGAGATGTGCTTCTTGATAACGGTAGTGTCCTGTGCAAAGGTCAGTCCTCCAAGGAATGGTTTTCCACAGCACAGGGCTGCTGGCCTTCTGCTGCTGTTGGTTGTGGATGTGTACCAAGAGTGAGGTTGTGTATAAAGCTCTTGACGTTCATGTAGGGAAGTTTCTATTTGATAAAAAGAGAGGATCAGTTTGGATGAGATGCCTTCTCCAGTTGGGGTGTTCCGCTAAGTTCACGTGGTGCTTCCTTCTGCAAGTGCAGAAGTGGAAAACAGTACTTTTTTCCAGTATGAAATAAAGGCAAGTTTACTCATGCGTTGAGATGGCAGACAGATAGTTTTGTAATTAATATCACAGAAGCAGTTTCTCCTTTGTGGAGGATGTCTCTGTGGCAGGCGTTTCGGAGAATTAGTCCGTTAAACACATCTCTCTCTCATCAAAGATTGCAGCCTGTAATCAAAGAACAGCAAATCCAGTACCTTGAAGTGTGAAAGGTTTACCAAAAATAAAAAATATGATGTAGCAGCTCAGGTGAGTAGTCTGAGATCAAAAGAGTGCAAAGCTTTGGGGGGAATTTTAGCAGAAATACTCCTTGGAGACACAGAGTTAAATGCAGCTGAGCCACAGGGCGGCTTCTCGGCAAAGGGCGCCCGTCCTGCTCCCACGGGAGGTGCCAGATCTGGAAGGTCTGGATTATTTATTTATTCCTATGAATTCCTGATGGAAAACCAACGGCCCTTCCCAGGCTGGAGGGAACAGATGCCTGTCACCAGCTCTGCTTTCTGCTGGCGAGTGGTCAGCAGATGTTCATTTCCCCCCCCAATGGCTAAATTTAATCTAAACAGTATGAAAACCCAAACGAGAAGCCCTGCAAGGTGCCGTGAATTATTTAAAACCATCCCAGATATCACATTGCCAGTTACAGCCACTTGCAACTCCCTGGTGATGCTGGAGTCATCCTGCTTGAAAATTAATCCAAATTACATTTAATAATTCAATACCTTCTACTTTGGTGCTTTTCTGTCAGCTGTTCAGTGACATTTAGTGCTCATTAGGAGGTTGTTGGGGTTTTTTTCAATACTATATGGCAAGACACGAGCGTGTTGATTTTAACTGCAGTTTGCTTTGGTTGCAAAAAGAAAGTAAATATATGACTAAGAAAGGGTCAGATTGTTCCATTTGCCCTCAAGTTGTTCTTCTTCCAACAACAGATATTTTGTTTGAAAATTTTGTTCTATGTATTGTGTTAATTATAAAACAGAAAGAACACAAGCGAAGGCAGATTTGAAGAGTCTTGGATACAGAATATTTTGGATAAAAAATATTTTCGGAGCACATTTCCAAAGTAAAAATTTTGACTTTTTTTCTCTTTTTTAAATTATTTGAATTTACTGTGTAGAAGTAAAAGCAAATCTTAGCCATCTCCAGGGCATGAGGATTAGGGTGACACCCTGTATTCCTCAGGCAAACGAAACGCCAGTGACGGAAGGTTCCTTTAGTGTTCCAGAAACAGTGAGAACAGCCCATATTCTGATCCAGCGTTACAGTAGCTGGGTTTGTCTTTGACATAACAATGACCTTAGAGTTCTGTTGTGATGCCAGAGAGGTCACAAACCCCGTATTGTCCATATGGAAAATAATTCCTGCTTTCTTCCACATGGCTTTCTTCTCCTCCCGTTCTCCCCCTGTCTGTTTGGAAGAGCCGACTCTTCCAGAGGAATTGGATTTGGCCATGTGGCCATGCTAATCGATCTTCTGGCCTCCAAAACAGTTTTGAAAGCCTGCTGACAACTTCTTCTAAGTTCTAAAAGAGAAACTGTAAAAGGGAAACACTCTGGCCTTAGCTTTTAGATACCCCACACAAATCATTGAACCCCAAAGACAGCTTTTATTCCTCTCAGCCCTCAGCCAGGAAGCTCTTTGCAAGCTGGCCCAAAAGACAAGGTTTTGGGTTTCTTGATGGTCAACAGGGTGAGGGGAAGGTGAGCACCGTGCTAAATGAGTGGCAGAATTGAGCCCTAAGTAGGACCGAGTCCTCACGGTGGGGAAATGTCACTCTGAGAACATTTATGCCCTAAATATTGCACATCTTTTGCTACCCAGGAGGCAGATCTTACTCCTCTCTGTTTCACACCAGGAGGAGATATGGATCTCATGCCTCAAACTGCATTTGTCTTCCATCAGAAGATCCCCCTGGAACTCTCAGTGGGACTCAGTGGCCACTATTTGCATGATGTAGTTTTTTTTATAGAAGTGCTGTGGGAAGCACAGACTGGAAAGGACGTAGGGAGAGATCAATGGGCGAGAAGCTAAGCTTGGACAACTGAGCCAAAGCTTTGAGAAGTTGAATTGCTGACCTGGAAAACAGGCTGAGATTAAGAAATGTCAAGTCGGTGTGATGTCCTAAAAGCAAAGGGATAAGCAAATTCGAGGTATTTAGTGGTAGCACAAACAGAATGGAAAGGGATTAGTTGGGGCTCCTTTTGATGTGTGCTCTCAGTGCTGTGTCAGGAGATGCTCAGGTGAGATGTGGAATGAAAACCAGGTTCCCTGATGGCCCAGGAACCACATACAAAAGCGTGCTCAACATCCATGTGTGACCTGTACGACTCAGGAGGAGAGGACAGAGATGGGCAAAGCCTGTGTATAACGTTGGGTCAGGACAGCGTGAGTCATCAGGAGTTTGCATGGATGGATTTTTGAGCTACTCTCGTGGCTCGGTGTGACCTGTCCTTGTGCTCTGTGGCACATGAGACACTCAGAGTTAGCATCATCGGGTCATTGAAGATGAACAGGAAAAGAATGTTGCATACTCTGTAGGCAGGGATGAAAAACATTCTGAAACAGAACGGAAACACCTACACAGGTCTGGGAAAGGAGTGACACAGAATGAAGGAAATATTTTAACAAAGTGTAAAAATCCATTGAGATGGTTTTGGTCATGTCTGCAAATGAGGAAAACAAAAAATGAATGACTTTGTATTCCCTGATTTAGTTCACTGTTAAACAGGGATCTTCTAAATGAAGATGAGTCCTGTCTATTTTCATTTTTATTATTATTTTATAGTAAATTACTTTTATTGACACAATGTAAAATGCAGATTTGAATTGAGCGCTCGGCATGTTGGATACTCAGTAATTATCCCTTGGGTAGTTTGAAGTCAGTAACTCAGTACATTACAGACCCAGCTCAGAAACAAGGCGCAAAGTTTATTAGGCTTTTTTTTTTTAATTACTGGTAATGTGACCGTGCTCAGTCCTGGAGATCAGAGGTTCTTCAGTTATGTCTAAAAACTTACTTTGACCAGCAGAAGGTAATATCTTGGCTGGATTTGCTTTAAACTCAATCTTTCTAAATGTTTCTAAGCCATGAAGCAGTGATTGGAGAGAGTCTGTGTTTGTTTCAGTCTTTGCAATTGCATTTTATTTGGTGTTAAAACAAAAAAGGAGTTTGGCAATGGTAGGGTTTGAATGAGCTGACTTGAGTGAGTGGGTGCAGCAGGAGTTTGTCAGTCGGGGGTGTTTGGGGCTGTGGTCAGAGCCTGTGCTCTGATTTAAAGGAGTTTGTGGTACAATTGGATTGCCAGCCCCATTTAACCTCATAAAAACAGGGAAATTAGGAATTGAGGTGGTTAATGAAATAATGGGGAGGTTTTGGCCTTACTGAGTAACACACAGTTCCTAGAGGAGGATCTGAGCCCTGAGCTGCTTCACTTTGGGGAGTTTGTAAAAATGCCAGTATTTCAGAGCATATATGTACATATTTATATACTTATCCATAAATATATACATATATTACTTATATAAATGTGTGGATATATAAATAAAATAGTTACATAGCATATGTATTTCAGCATACATAGATTAAAAAAAAGCCAAGGAAACCAACCCAGAAANTTGAAATCTGCCAGTCCTGCCAGTTTACTATTTAAGGGTGAGGTTGTCTGTCTTGGAGTCCAGCTCGCTGTGTTGCAGGCATGGGCAAATACGGAGTAGAACCATCCCGAAGGGTTGTTACAGCCCTGAGCTGGGTTTAGTCCCTGAAGTGCTCTCACTCTGTTGAGAGGTCTCCTTCTGCTGTAATTGCCATCCCTCACACACTTCAGTTTTATCTCTCCTGTTGGCCACAAAGGAAGTTTAAGTTTTCTTCTTCTTTTTTTTCCTTCACACAAATGGACATTTTAATGGGGAATCTCTTGGCAAATGTTAATTGAGAATAACTGCTGGAGGAGAGTTTATGAGCTGTAAGAAACGATAAATTGTGGAATTGGGAAAAGTCAGATGAAACACTTTACAAGTGTCACCTAATTTAATTCTGTTTCTCTGGATATGAATGGAGAGAAAACGCGGTGTACTAATTATTAGTAAAGCTCATGATATCAGGCATATTTTAAGACTGAAAAGTGGATATTGAAGGAGAATGTTGTTTGTTGTTAGAATAAGGTATTTGTGTTGTGATGAAGAGCAGCAGCTTAGGCTTCCAGTGTGCCCACAGCAGGCTCTGAGCCATGACCCAGTCTTTGGTCTTTAATTCCCCAGTAAGTCACATTTTGCCAGTTTATCACCTTTTCTATATGTTGTGATATTTTCCCTTTGGTCTGCTGCCATGGGAGATTAAATCGAAGACGCTGTATCTGAAAATTTATAAATGACGGAAATCTAAAATACAGCTTGTGGAAACCCCCAGCTCCTGCTCACTGGTGAATGAATTCACGGTGCCTTAAATCATTATTAAAGCAAAACGGAAGCCAACTCAAAGTCCAGGAAAAGTACAGTAAGCATCATTTCTGGAATACCATCAGTTTTAACTCTGATACAAGAGCCGTGATTATCCATCCATTCAAGAATAAGAAAAAATGGTTTCTGTGAAGGCAGATTGTGCTTGTTGGGAATCCCTCGTCTCAGAGGTGTGGGCTGGTGGGCTTGTTCTCTTTTTGCCACTGTAAAATCCTGCCAGTCTGTTGGGTTTCCTACGCGTGCTGCATCCTCCTGGCCTCTCATGTCTACCCGATCTTGCTCTTCGGTGAAAAAACACTCAAGCAGGAAAAGAGTAAGATCTACAGGTCAAAAATGTGAACGTAAATTGTCTTTTATAGTTAATAGGTCAAGTCTAAGGATACGTGAAGTTGGTATGTTGTAGCCGTGGGAGACTTTCTGATGAGGTTGGAAGTGTCAGGTGCCTGTCCTCGTGATGAAAGTTGATGTACATTGTGTCCTGAGCATCTTGGGTATTTGTACCCTAATAATGAAGAATAAGCAAGGTACTGGGAGGCTGAGTATGTGATCAGTGTTAGGACTCAGTTACACCACTGAGGCTTGCTGAGAGAATTTACATTCCTGGAAGACTGATAGAGAAGGACACAGCTTTTTCAGGAGAGATGAGCCAAGGAAGGAGTGCCTCTAAATTAAGGATGTACAAACTTGCTGGACGCGAGAGCTCGTGATGTTCAAATAATAATAAGATGCTGATAGACTGCTCCAGAAAGCAAGAGAAGGGATTTGTTGTTTTTTTTCTGCTGGTAGTCGGTAAGGTCAGGGGTTCAGTGGGTGATGTCTCAGGAGAGCAAAGCAAGGTGTGAAAAAACACTCATGTGGACTTTCCCAAGGTTACCTTGCTAACAAAGGGGAAGGTCACAGGGAGAAGAAGCCCAAGAGGAATAGATGGTGGGATCTGAGGTGTCCTGTGCTGTGGTGGGAGGTCATATGAAAAGCAGAAGCAGTCTCGATGAGAATGAGTGTGAGTACTGTTGGGGTAAGTCATAATATGAAAATAACAGATGGTGTCCTGGAGGTTTTGGAGAAGGAATCTGTGTCAGGGCCATGGTAATTGGTCTCGTTGTGGCTGAGTTGTCTTTAGAAGGTAGGGTCCTGTCCCGTCCCACCATGTTGGGGTTTTTTTATGATTTCAGTGTTTTGCAGCTTCTTTTCCTTTGGTGAGGAAGGGAAGGAGAAGTGGAAGGCAGTCTGTGCTGTGCATAAATGCTTAAAGATGTGGGAGAAGCTAAAAGAGCTGAGCTCCCATCATCAGGAGCACCAGATATTTAGGAACCAAAGCACCATTTAAAAAAAAAATCAATGAGGCTTCCTCCTTTGTACTGAGCACTGGGAAATGAGACGTTGGAGCCTGAGTCAGTCAGGCTGGAACATTTCCTTCAGGCTTTGCGAAACACTCAGCAAAGTTTGGAGAGTTCCTTTGAGTGCTTTAGGCAGGACGTACCAGTTGGGTGATGGCTTCTGCTGGTAGGCAGCTCATTCAGCAGGCAGCCGTCCTGCTGGGAATGCAAACCACTGTCCATGCACAGCTTTTGGAGCGCAGGAGAAGGTGCTGTCACGTAAGCTTGGCATCACATTAGAAGCAAGCTGAAGAAACCCCACAGCTCTTGTCTTCTTCCGTCCCACTGCTCCTCCCTTGGGAACCAGCACGTCTGACAGAAGTGTTATTAAGTGCTTCCCGAAGCAAGGGAATGACAGAAAAATGCAAATGGTGTGGTTTTAAGCTAAAATCCAGGTTGCAATTACTTTCAGACGTTGTCATCTCCAGCAGTTCCTAAGTGCTCCGTGAACATGGGCAGTGTTTAACACACAGGTTTTACCTTGCCCTTTTGATGGAAGCGTGAAATTAATAAGCTTAACTTGGAACGATGAGTAATAACATCAAGTCTTACAAGTATCAAAACAGCTCCACTCTGACGTTAGAGCCTTTGTTTGCATCTTAAAACTCTTCTTTGTTGTCAACGTTTGTGAAAGGCCATGCTGAGCCTTGGGGTCCTGGTTTGTACCATGGAAGTGAGAGATTTCTGCGGGAGAAGCTGTCAGGATATTTGTCTCGTTCCGGGCTTAAGTACTGTAGCTGTTTTGGATTTCAGGCTGGATTACCACTGGCAGGGCTTGGTGTCAGTCCAGAAATAGGCTGCTTCACTGGCAAGGAACTGGGAAGTTAAGACCATGCAGTAATTGAGGGATTTTTGATTGACTCCCAGATTAGATGATCATACTCCTCACCAGCTAAAATAGTGGCATGGCCTCAGAGTCCCCATGATGGCTGCTGCTAATAACATTTGCATATTTGGCTGAATTAGAATTAGCTGGGAAAGAAATAGTTCAACCGCTGACAAGAGAGCCTACAGATAAATTTGTAGAGATTTCTTTTAGATATCGTCCCACTGCTGGCATCTTCATGACCCCACAGGCTGCATAACTACATTTAAAATAAATAAATAATCTTGCTTCTTTATGCTGACAAAAGAAGGGGAGATGAGACGTGCTGATGTTTGACAGCCCTTCTGTCTGAGGGCAGCAGATAGTCCTGTGCGACTTTAGGATGCTGGCTATCAAAATCCCTTTCCTTACACATCCATCAGCGTTAGGTCCTGCTTTGATTTGCTCGTGGAAATGTTGACATCTTTGCTTAACTGCATGGATAATAATCCAGAAAACAGAGCTCCTGGCTGTATAGACACGTTTCATAGACTCATAGAATGGTCAGAGTTGGAAGGGACCTTCAAGATCATCAAGATCCAGCCCCCTGCCCTGGGCAGGGACACCTCCCACCACACCAGGCTGCTCCAAGCCCCATCCAGCCTGGCCTTGAACCTCTCCAGGGATGGGGCAGCCACAGCTTCTCTGGGCAACCTGTTCCAGGGTCTCACCGCCTTGGAAGAGAATGCTCTGGGGAGACCTTAGAGCCCCTTCCAGTCCCGAAAAGCCCCTTTTGGGGCTTTTCGGGACTGGAAGGCGCTCTAAGGTCTCCATGGACCCCCCTCTTCTCCAGGCTGAACAGCCCCCAACTCTCCGGCCTTGAACCCCTCCAGGGATGGGGCAGCCACGGCTTCTCTGGGCAACCTGGGCCAGGCTCTCACTCTTATATTTAAAAAAATAAGTATCTCTGTACACATGCATGTTGCATTCATGGATATCTGGTCTACATGTAGATGTGTGTGTGGCCAGCACAGGTATTTGTGTCCATGTGTGCTATGTCTATATACCGATTAAGACACACCTGAAGCAGCAGATGTACCCGTGTCCCTTCTGTTCACATTTACTTTAGGAGTTAATCGATTGAAACATTTCTCTTCTCCACAGGGAAATAATGCTTGGAAAACAGTAGATGTTTCATCGTAACATCATCTGAGATTTTCCGTGCAATATTTCAAAGGAATGTGACCAAGCCATCATTTACACGTTTGATGTACTTAAATTTCAGAAAAGGTATTAAAAGTCAACAGTAAAGCTTTTGGCTATTTCAGGTTGCCACTGAAATGTGTAAAAAGCCTTAACCTTTTAAAAAATTTAAGTTCAAAAATTCTGGCTTTTTTTTTTCTTTCTAGATTAGTATTGATCAGGACCCAACTTCCACTATGGTTAACCTTTTATAAATTCAAATAAGAAAAAGTACAAACCCCTGTGAGTAGCACTCAAGAAGAAAGTGAACAAAGCAAACTGCTGAAATTCTCCTGGGAAGCCTCTTTCCTTCCCAGAATATGCCTGATACTGCAGGCAGAAAACCCAGTGCTGGGCAAAGACTTCTTTTATACTGATTTACAGTTTGCGTTGGTCCCTTCCAACCTCAGCAGTTCTGTGATTCTGTGACACTTGATGGCAACCACACCCCAAGAGACCGAGACAAAAAAAACCCACAAAAACATAAAAAAGCAAAAAACAACGCACAAAAATAACTCTGAATTAGTGCAGCAGAACAGAGGGTTGACATGAATATGTAGAAGGATGTTGGGTCCAGAGCTGGTTCTTTAGGTAGACCTTGATCAACTGGAGGAAGGGTTTGGTGGCACGTAACGACACACAGGGCTGGTTTGGGAGCAGAGAGACTCCCTGTATCTGTGCTGAGACCTCTGCTCTGGGTGGGGTTTTTGCCCTTTGCTTGATTAAATTGAGCTCGACTCTTCCAGCCCGTGAGTTTGTTTCCTTTGGTTGATCAAGATACTGTATTGTGTCAATAAGGCTGAGGTGGCTTTTCAGCTGCTCTCTGCTGAGGCGATTTCCCCGGGTTCAGAGTTAAGGCCATTTCCTTTTTTTGGTGTAAACTGCACTTTCTTTCTGGTTGCTCTAAACTTGCCACTGACATTCAAGGAGTAATTTGCAAACCCTGGAGGCATTCGGCTCAGACTTGGGCTGAAGTCAGCTGAGCAGCCGTACCTCATCTGCACAGCAGTTACCATGCCAGAAAGAGAAGGTGAAGGTGCAGAAATCCCCACTGCAGAGGGGACTGCTGTATTTTGGGCAGATCCTGGCGTGCTGCGTGCCAATCTGGGCAAAACCACACAAAACCTGTCTGAGGCCCGGGCTTCTCCAGGAGTCTGTACTGCACCACGAGTCAGTGAGCCAGGCAAGAAGATGCCGTTGGGTCTGGGTACCCTTCCATCAGCCATGCACAGTGTTCCCATCGGCTCTAACGCTGGGTTTCACTGTGATTTTCTTACTGGATAACACCTGAAAAGATATATTAAGGGTTCAGCAGCTTTTATTTATGTATTCCATGTCATCTCTTCCAATATTTCTTTTTAATTTAAAAAAGTAGTTCCTTGTTGTTTGAGGTAACCCATGGGGAAGAAGAAAGGCTTTAACTGATACTTGTGATGGTCTTGATATTCATTCTGGCAAGAAGTGAGCTGGAGTTTCCTGTAGTTCAGGAGAAGATGCAGTGGAATGATTTTTTTTTGTGTGTTCTAAATTGCAGTGAGTCAGGTTCTCTAGTGATGATAAATTCGTGTCAGTGTGTCTTGACTAAAAGGGCTCATTTTCAAGGGAGGACACGTTTCCTTCTGTATAAGAATTGGGGGTTAAAAGTCTGGCTGCATTTAGCTGGCACGGGTGGGTTTCTGCAGCTGACAGTGTCGTGTCCATTCTGGCCCCAGCTGGATATAACTGATACTAAGGTAAAAATTACCTTCCCTTCCTTTGCTGTGCTTGTAACTGGCTGGAATATGGCAACCTCTAAAACCACCTTTTTATAAGTACTTTTGCTTGACATTCATAATGCCTTTGTGCTGTGTTACAAGGTGGAAACACCTTGAAAGGTTGAATGGAGACACTAAGCTCCTATGCCAGGGGAGAGGAGCAGCAGAACGTGCCAAATGCAACAGGATCCAGTTTTCCTCTGGCTTTTTTTCCCAAAGCTATTGTGATACTGGTTGGGGATTGCAGAAGGGTGAGACCAGTAACACAGGGTAGAACCAGCCTTTGAGGAACTCTGAGCCTGATGTTGGATGGGCTGTTGGTGCACCTGGGGCATGACTTTGCCTAGTGATGGAGGTTGTGGTGAAGTGGTGGTGTTTGCTGTATCATCTCTCAATCCCTTCTCCAACCTGTATTTTTGCTTGGGGTTGCCATGATCCAGGTGCAGGACCCTGCACTTGGCTTGGTTGAACTTCCTGAGGTTCCTACGGGCCCACCTCTCCAGCCTGTCCAGGTCTCCCTGGATGGCATCCCTTCCCTCCAGCATGTCAACCCTGCTACACAGCTTGGCACCATCGGCAAACTTGCTGAGGGTGCATTCTGTCCCTCTGTCCATGTCTCCAAAAAAGTATACATGAAGTATAAAATCTGTGATGGGGTAGTGTTGTAGTTTTGATTGAAAATAATTAGGTGTTTACTTTTTGTCACTGAATGTTTGAATAATGACTGCTCCATTCTAAAGCAGGCAGAAGGCCCGTCAGATATTTGTCCTGCTGCATGTTCTTTTCTCTATTCCTCAGATGTAATAATCTGAGTATAGTGATGAAGAGGATTATTAGAAATGACATCTCATTACTGAAATAATATTTGACTTTGCAGTAGCTGCTTCTAAATGCATGTTATCATTACGTAGTAGGTACTTTGAAAAGTATCTGTGCAGGATGACAAATGTCAGGCAGCAGGAGGAAGAGTGGTTCATATAACAGCCACGCGTTGTCCAAGTCTCTTCTGCTTCTCTGCTCTTTGAAAGAAGAGGCAGTTTTCAGCCTGGTGTTTTGGCTCTGTGCTGCCTTGCTGGCCAATGCAAAACATTCTGTATCTCGTCATCTCCTTTTAGCTGTTGCCACCAATCATTGGCATGGCTGCTGAGCATTATCAAAGGAAAAAATAACACAAAATCACAACAGAATCCACTATCAGTAGTTTATTGTATGTACTGGGCATTGTGACAGCATAGCCATCCAAAACCCCCTCTGGCAGACCCCTGGAATGAACACGAACACGAACAGAAATAGGCTCCAGTGAAAGTCTGGCAAGTCCAAATGGAAGTGCCCCAATCCAAACAGGCTGGCAGTCTCCTTTTGGGGGATGTTGGATTTTCTCACCATTGGCACACAGTCTGTGTGATCGCAACATCCAGCCCCTCCGTCGCTAACGGAGCAGCAAGAAACCTCAACTGAAACAATAGTGACAGATTTTGTCTTTCACTCAGATTTGTAATGCCAGAAAAGGTCTTTGGAGTTGTGTGGAGCACCTGGGAAGGATGCAGAGAGGTTTCCTGCCTTCATCCCCTCTGCAGAGCCCTCTTCTTTTACTGCCATGGTTAATCTAGACTATTCATAGAAGCATAGAATTGTCTGGGTTGGAAGGGACCTTTGAAATCATCCAGTTCAACCATCAACCTAACTCTGATAAAACCCAACAGCTCATCACTACACCGTGTCTCTAAGCACTGTCAGCCTGGCTTTTGAGTACCTCCAGGGGTGGTGCCTCAACCACTGCCCTGATTCATATTCTTTTTCCTTTCTTTTCTTTTTTTTTTTTCTAATCAAAATTGGAGTGTTTCGAGTTGTGAAGAGTGTTGAGAGCATCTTACAAAGATGTGAGACTCTCTTGAAAAAGGAGACTGAAGGCTGAGAAATTGAAAGCTCCATAGAAAATACGGCATTTTTGTTTTTCTTTATAAGGTAGTGGTCTCTGAACTGAGGCTTATAATTTAGGAATGAGGTCTTGAGTTTGTGATATGTTGTTCTGTGAAAAAGTCAGCCAAATGGTCTCTTAAAAAAAAGCCAAGATGAGAAGTAGGAGAGAAATAGGGATTTCAAAAGAAAAGAGAACAAAGAGTTTTCTATCCCTCTGTAAATCCGTGGCTGGCATGTATCTCGAATACTGCACACGCTTCTGATTCCCTGCCTCAGAAAATCTCAAGTCGAAGGAGAAGGTTGGAAGAACTGTTAAAAAGAGAACAAAGGCATTTAACAGCTTCCATGCTATAAGAAACCAAATACGCTATGCCATCTAGAAAAAAACCCAGAGCATTTGAGTGAGGTCTGTAAGATCAGGAGTACTGTGAAGACCCAAGAATGGATCAGTTTTCCACTTCTCCTTCCAGTACAGGAAGGTGGTGACTAAAGCTGCTGAGAAGGCTGCAGGTTCAAAGAACCAACAGCAGTGGGAGGAGATGGATCTTTGGTCTAACCCTCTGTGGCCATGGCTGTGCTCACTTGTGACAACCTGAGTTGTCCTCCCCTGCCCCACACATCCCCCATGAGGCTGGCTTTGTGTTGATTCTGGGGGCTGCAAACTCTGCATTAGCAGCTTTCACAGAAGCATAGAATTGTCTGGGTTGGAAGGGTTTTTCAGATCATCCCGTCCAACCATCAACCTGACTGACCCATGTCTCTCAGCACTAGGTCAACCCGGCTTTGAAATCTCTCCAGGGATGGGGCCTCAACCCCTGCCCTGGGCAGCCCATCCCAAGGCTTAAGATAAAAAACTGTCACTCATTTCAGGTGTCAGAAAACAACCTAAATCAACTCTTGAAGCCTTCGATATTTTTGAGCCTCGTCCTGCATGGCTTTGGGCTGGGCTTTAGAAAAGTAATGGGACTGTCTGTACCAGTTAACTAGATAAAAATTGGATTTTCTTTGCTTTTAGACATAGTTGCTGGGTTGGGTACTTTACCTGAGCTGTAACATTGAGAAATGCTGTCCTGTGAGAAGGAAGCCTGTGAGGAGAGGCTGAGGGAACTGGGCATGTTGAGTTTGGAGAAGAGGAGGCTGAGGGGAGACCTCCTTGCCCTCTGCAGCTCCCTGACAGGAGGGTGTAGAGAGGTGGGTGTTGGGCTCTTCTCCCAAGGGAATCATGGCAGGAACAGAGGAAATGGTCTGAAGTTGGGTCAGGGGAGGGTCAGGTTAGATCTCAGGAAGAATGAGTTCCCTGAGAGGGTGGTCAGGCACTGGCAGGGCCTGCCCAGGGAGGTGGTGGAGTCCCCATCCCTGGAGGGATTTCAGAACCGTGTGGCTGTGGCACTTGAGGGCGTGCTCTGGTGGCCCAGATTGTTGGGAGTGGGTTGTGCTTTTGTGTGTGGTGGCACTCAGTGATCTCAGAGGTCCTTTCCAACCGTAACAATCCTGTGGTTCTGTGTAGGCTGTTGGAGCTGGGCTCTCTCTTGCTGTATGCACACTGCTGATTTAAGGGCTTGCCAAACACGAGTCCTTGTGTTTCCATCCCCGTATGGATGTCCCTGGGGAGGAACGGGCTGATGAGCAGCAGCTGGCGTGAGCTGGAGCTCAGCTGACAGCTTATGGGTGTCAGTGCAGATGGGAATAGGGTAACATCTCCCAGCTGGCAGGTGTAAGAAGCAGAAAACATGTTCATAGAATCATAGAATGGTTAGAGCTGGAAGGGACGTTCAAGATCATCAAGATCCAAACCCCTGCTCTGGGCAGGGACACCTCCCACCAGCCCAGGTTGCTCCAAGCCCCATCCAGCCTGGCCTTGAACCCCTCCAGGGATGGGGCAGCCACAGCTTCTCTGGGCAACCTGGGCCAGGGACTCACCACCCTCAGCACCTATTTTTAAAGCACCTGTGTGAATCTGAAGGGTTTGAAGAGTAACTGAAAAGCGTAAAGCTCATCGCACAGGCTGCAGTTGCCCGCCATGGCATGTAAAATTAAGGAAATAGAGGAAAAGGAGTGTGATGAAAGATACTGTAAGCCTTGAAACACGCTTATTTGATCCAAACCCAAAAATGGTGAGGCTTTTCCTCCCAAGTGATTGGAGTTCCATGTTCATGACTGTAGCCGTAGAGGGACTCTGCTTCCACTTCTTCCTATTGCATATTCTTTCTGAGTCTTTATAGTGTAAACACCTGGTATTTTGACAAAAATGCACTTTATGTGTTTTTTGAAGAGACGTCTTGGCAGTAGGTCTTTGTCAAAGAGCTCACTGCCACCACAACCAAAGAGGTAGTTACTAGATGTGGAAGTTCTTGGAGGAACAATGTCATTTGGGAAGATAGTTGTGCCTTGCTCTGCTCTCTGAAATCATCCGTTGTCGAAATACTTTCTAAACAGGTTTCAGCAGAGCCAAGCCCCCAACCCTGGTTTAAAATCTCTCCTCTGAGCTTGTTCTACCTGGACCTGAAGGAAACCCTGATTCTTAAGAAGGATGTGTCCTGGGTTGAGAGACCCAGGACTAACTTCTCTTTTGATGCTGGGAAAACGGCACTTTTAGAAGATTCTAGTGTCTGAATACATGACAATATTTACTTTATGGCCAGCCAAGCCCTGTGAGATCCAAGGTCTTGGTGTTTTCGAGTCTTGCCAGGTGCAGGGATGAGGAGGAGCAAGGCCTGGGCATTTGACCCAAGCTGCCAACAGGGTTATTTCGTACCATGAACGTCACATTCAGTATAAATTAGAAAAGTTTGCTGTGTAGGGGGCTCTCCCTTGATGGATTCGGATCCAGAGAACTCCTTGCCCCGGTGCTGGACCCCTGAGCCCTTCCCTTCCCCCCGGAGCCGTTGCACTCGCAGTGTCCCACATCTGCTGTCCCTGCTGGGAGAGCACGGCTTCTGCTGAGAGAACGGGCGGAGTGTCATTCTGTAAATCTTACATCAGTGTTGGGATTAATATTGGTTCTTGAGTATTATTGTTAGTTATTTAATCTTATTCTATTAATTGTTTTTCCATTTCAGCCCTGGTGTTTCTTTGTGTTCCCTGATTCCCCTTTCCTGGGTGGGGAGGGGTCATGGGGTGACGGAATAACTGTCTGCTCGACAGTAAATTGTTGTGGGATTTCTCAAACCATAACAGGATGTTAAAAGGTTTTCTCCTAAATGCAAGCGTGTTTGAAGCAGCAGGGGACAGCCCCATGGGCAGCAGTCCGAGCAGCTGGGAGATTTGACCCCCTGGCATTTGTTTGGGGTTAATCTTGGGCTTCTGCACAATCGAGGCTGGAAATGGGCTGGAACCCATTAAACGGGCCAGTGGGGAGTGTCGCCGGTGTTGGTGCTGGGTGAAATAATGGGAACATCTCTGCGAGATCCAGCTGAGGAAGGATTAAAGGCTAGACGTATTTGCAATGCCAATGAGCATGTATTTATGGAAAGCAGGCCTGGCCAGACGTGCCTGATGTCTTCCTTGGGGGAGATTTACATTTGCTGTGGATCCAGCGTGCCAGGGCCGGTTCGGGGTGTTTCGTGCTGCTCATCATCTTGATTTCCAGCACTTACTGCCCAGGCAGAGCGTGCACTTGGGAACTAAGAGTTTCCTGATGAGAGACAGCAATCAAGTGGAGGTTATGGGCATAGGTCAGCTGCACGTATTTCTTTCTGAACAGGAAATAAATACAAAACATTCCAGTGGTAAAACTTCCAGGTGTCTAGAACGGCGTTGGTGTTTCAGGTATCCAAGTAAGGAGGAGGACAGAGTAGTCATGGCGCAGTCTCAAATCTGGCTCTGATTCACATGATCTTGGAGTCTTACAGCCTTCTGCTCTTTTCATTGCAATGCACTTTGCAAGGTAATTGGATTTGCAGTTATCTGGTAAGACAAACCACGTGTAAATGTGTGCTGTAGGAGGGGTGCTGAAGGTCTGAGGGGTGAGGCTGCCGGCCCCTCCTCTGCAAACCTGGCTTCTCTGTCCGGCACGCTCTGCATCCCTCAGCACTGAAATTTTAGGGAATAAATGCATTACAGTTCCCCCAATTGGAAGAAATATGTGCTGTGCAGGTATTTGAAGCACAGCTGTTATGGGCAGTTAAATGTGCAACAATAGGCATCATTTAATGTTAATACTAATAAAAAAGGACGCTGGCAGATTTCAGGGCGCAGGCAGGAAGAAATGGCTGTTTCAGTCAGGGTTGCCAATCTGTTGGCTCTGGCTGTTGGAGTGCTTCAAGGAGGTGTGATGCCTTCTCTCTGCTTAATAATAAGTTCAAGCTCCCATTTATTATAGGAGAAATAGATACCTGGAACTGCTCCACCGTGCTTGGCCGTGTAGGCTGAACTGCCTGAATTGCTGGAATTGAGCTGTGAAATGCCTGCCCTGGGGATGAGGGGAGCGGATCCTTCTTCAGCATCTGCCATCTCCCTCTTCCATCTCAGTTTCTGGGTGGGTGCTGCCACATGCTGAGGCTTATGGGCTTCTCCACGTCATTTCTGCCACGGTCTCTCCTCACTTTACCTGCCCCAAATTTCAGCTGTCCCAAGGTTTCTGTAGGTCTGGTTTTCCCTGCGATGACCACCACCTCCTTCACCCTTGCTCCTTCACACCCCCGCCTCACCAACTGAAGCAGCCAAGTCCAGCTCTGGTTTGTGTCTCACACCCCCGTGCTTGTCAGCTCTCTCTTTTATGTCTCTGTTGTTTCTTTTTTTCCTAACAGCTGAGCTCACTGCTGGCTCTCACAGCTAAAAAAATAGGAAGAGATCCTACACAGCCACAGTGACGTTTAGTTAGCTCCGAAGGAGATGAGGGAACTTTCCAGGGTGGGCAGTTTTCAGTGTATTTTTAACCTTGCTGCTTGCCTTGGGGATGCAGTGTCAAGTGTTGTGTGAATTATGAAAAATCTCCGCTGACTGGGGACTGGGAAAAATTTAAAATAATTAATAAATGTTATTACAGTATGAAAAAAGGCTCCTTAATATTCAGTTTTTAAACATGATTTCCGATCACTGGAGTGCTTCAGCGCGGCTGAGACGCCTGCTACCACAGTTGGGTTTAAGTGAGCATCATTTTTCATCAAAGTCAAAATGATCTGTGATGATGGAGTGATGCTTCTGGTTATCAGCGAGGGATTTTATTTGATGTATGTACTAATCAGCAGCCATTGTAGCTGCACACCCCTTCACTCTTCACTCAATGCACTGGAAACATTATTTTTCCCCCCAAACTGTACCTTGCAGCACGTATTGAAAATCCACAAAATAGTATCTAATGAAATACAGTGTTATTTTATTTATTATGTATTTTACAGCTTGGAAAATAACTTGTTGTGAATTGCATTAAATGCACTGTCATCCAAAGAAAAGGAACATCTACCTTCACTCAGGCAGAATGCTCTTGCCACCCAAATGTCATGCTGAAAGGGACAGGATTTGGGGACTCAGGACAAGCATGAGTGAATTTTTCTGTGTGTTGATGTGCTGGTACCTGTGAGTGAGGAATTGTGGCCTTCTCCTCTGGGCAGGCTGGTGGTTTTCCTAGGATTCAGGGGTGGAAAAAGTCTGTGTGTTCAGGTGGTGTGAGTGCCTGCTGATGTGTCGTGGAAATAAAGCTGCAAAAATCCAGCTGCCTGCTGCAGGAAGGGGAGTTAGCCCACCCCTCCTTTTGGGAGGGCTAATTTCCCAGAGGGAACAAATGAAGCAAAGAGAGAATTTGCAGCTTCTTTAGGTACCCACTGGGGCTGGTTCTTGTTTCCTTCCTGAAAACCTTATTTCTTTTTACTATTAGGCCTTTTTCCTACCATTATCTCCTGCTGTACCACCGGCTGCCCTTCAGCCCTTGGGTGGGAAGATGAAGGGTTTGGCCTCTCGAGGGCAGGGAGGTGACCTGGCTGTGGACCATGGGCTCTGGAGGGACCATCGTGTACTTTTGGCCTGTCTCATCATCCTGTTTTCAGCTGTCAGAACCACATGCCTTGTTGCAGAGCAGGAGAAGGGTTTCTCCCCAGTAAGGGAGGAGGTGACAGGACAGATGCTGTCCTGGCACCTGTGGAAGGTGGAGGAGAAGATTTCTCTCTGGTCCCATGTTAAATGCTTCATTCAGAGGCCCAGCTGTTGCTGTCTGTGCTTGGCAGCATATCGAGGTGGTAATGTTTTGGGGAGTTCTCAGGGTGCTTTAAGGCAATGCCATCTCTTCTACCTCCTGCTTTCTCATCAGATGAATAACAAGACCTTGTTTTCAGAACTCGTAACGCTCAGTCTTTCTCTTTCACAAGTGATATTTTTAATTGCCCTTTTCCATTTCGCTGCCAGTGCGCTTTGGTAGCCGATGTTACTGCTGCTGTTTCACTTTTGCTTTATTAAGGCTGTGGTTGTCTAATGGTTTCCAAAAACAGATGCAAGAAAGGTCCTTTCCCAGAGATCAGGTCGTTCTCTGTGCTTTTTAGAAAGTATCCCTGGTTTTGCTGAATGCAAACAGCTCTTTAAAAAACCCCAAAACATCTTCCTTACCAAACCATTCTTGATAACTCAGTGTGGAAATGGATTTCTTGGATCTGTATGATGTTGTCCTTTAGTTTAAAAGAAAAAAAAATAAAAGAATCAGTTGATGAAGCTGAAACTTTTGCTCATTTTGGGTCTTTTTGTATCAAGATCCAGTGCAAAGCTCCATGATGAAACCCCTGGAATAAGGACAGAGAAAATGATCTCATCCCTTTGAGGATTACTAGGAAATTAAAGATTCAAATTGTCTTTTTCCCCTTTTTCTGTGCCTGCTGGAGGTCTCCTGATGATTCTGCAGAAGGAAGAGGGTCGCTTCCACCTGCCTTCAAGTGTCAGCACTGCTTTGGGTGGCAATGGAGCAATGAAAGAGCCAGTGCTTATTTTTGAGACAGAGGTGGGCATGTCCAGCTGGGAACCAGGGAATTCAGAAGAGCTGATGTCTTGGCAAAGCTTTCTCCCAGCAGCAGCAGAGGTGCTTCCCTCTCATCTCTTCCAGGGCTAGCAATACATGGAGCTTTAGAGCTTTCACAAGTGTTGTGAGGCGTGGTCATTGCTTATTATGGACTTCCACTTTCTTTTTACACTTCTTTTGGTTATTTAACAAGCCGATGTTACCTGGCAGCCCTGTATCCTTGAAGCCATGATTTTCTTTAGAATGGAATATAAAATACCCCTTTTATTTCCCAGTCATTCCTAAAATACTCATCCCCATTCCCATTTTCAAGCATATATCTCTTCAGGATACCAGCTCCTGGCTTTAATAATTCATTTAAATCTTTGCCCTCTATGGATAGTCAAATTAGTTCTAAACTTGTGCAGAGCATCCCGAAAATCAACCCCCAGCTCTTCCCTGTAGGTCTATGGTTTTGTGCTCGCTCCTTGTATTTGTTTTTTTAGCATCTCTCCAAGCAGCTCTGCTTCCCAAGCTCGTTTTTCGGGGTGAACACTGAAACGTGTATATTTTTCAGATGAGAAGTATGAAAGAGGCTCTTTGAGCAGAAGGACCATCAAAGGGATGCTTGTCCAGCCTTGACAGCTTCAAGAAATGGAACCTCTTGTGGGACATATTTAGAGATTCTTCCCTGAGGCCCTTGGCAGTGCTCCTGGTCAGACCCCTGGAGCCACAGGTGTTGCCACCTGGGATTTTCCTCTGCTTTTTAGGACCTTTTCTCTTTTTGCCCTCATACCACAGAGTTACCATCCAGTTCTTCTGGTCTGTTTTTGTTTGCTGGTGGCAGAACTCCATTCCCAAAATACAGACCCCTGGTGCTGCCCCACCTGTATCACAGGAGACTGGTTCCCACTCTGGGGACTCTCTCTGAGGTCCCTCGTCTCTTTATTATTATTTTTTCTGGTGCTTCATCCCCCAGGCTGGCTTCTTCATTTCTCAATGCCCGTCCAAATTAAGGCAGTATTTGGATATATCCTTTAATTGAGTATATCCAGTTTCCTTTTTTCTTGGGGATCCTTTAGGCAATGAGCTAGAACTCATTTGTAGGTCTCTTTAGAATATGAATATATTCCTTTGCTCATTATTCTTAGACACAAGGTTTCTTGGTGATGCTTTTATGACCTTGGAATGCCAATGAGGTGGGGTGTCCCAGGCTGAATCTCGCACCCCCATGAAAGGTTTGGGTGATTTTCTCCTTCTCCTTTCACAAATAATTGAAGACGTTTTACTTCAGCCTCTCTTGTGTTCGTTACATTGAGCTGCTCAAACACCTAATTCAATTGTAGGCTTCTGACCTGCATTAGACCCTTGTTGGTTTTCCATTAATCTCACCTGGCACACATCGCTCCCATCAAACTCCAAATAGTACTTGAGAGTGTTTTGTGTGGCTTTCAAATTGTTCTGAATAGATTCTTCCTAAACTGCTTTAAGGAACTATGTCAGCTTTCATCTTTTCTGTGGATGTTCAACACTGTAATGAGCACAATTTCTTAAGTGCTCTGTGAGCTCTAGCTCATACAAGGTAAGTTTAATTAAAAACCTGGAAAAACTTGTCTATCATAGGAATGTAAGAGCAGAACTGCGTTCATACAGAAGGGCAAGAGATGACATAGTAAAGGTTATGTAAAATAGCAGTTAGCTTCAAAAGAGCATATTAGGATGTCTAATTAGCAGGTTCTTTACTTGAGATGATGTGGATCTTTTTGAAATTCCTTTTGAAAACCTGATACAATTAAAACCACTGCTAATGTGCAATTAATCTTTGTCACGGCTTCTCGTTAAGGCCAAGAAATTACGAGTCTTCAGAAGAGGACTGAAATATATTTGGGAGGAAATGGGAAGGTTGGGAATTATGCTAGGTAAAAAAAAAAGACAATGTATACTCTCAGCCAGATGCTATGGGCCTTAAATTAATAAAAACACCCAAGCTGGGGTTATTCTTGAACAATTCATTGGGAGACTGGTAGTTTTCTTTGAAACGTCAGGTGAAGGCGGTTGGATTGGGGCAGAAGGTTGGATTACTCAGTTCACTCTTCTGGCAAGACAAGTCTTGGTGTTGTACTCAGTATCTAATACAGGTTATTGTCCTGAGTGCTGGCTGGGAGATCCGGAGTGTCAGGGTGCTTCATAAGCTGTGTGATGAATAAGGATGAAATCCTTTCCATTCAAGTCAACCGATGTTTGGCTTGAAACTTTACAAGGGCCTCGAGTCTCGCCACAAGTCAGCTGAACTCCAGTTGCTGTTCCTTTATAAATATTCGTTCCTCTCCTGCTGTGATGCAGGATTTTCACGGGGGAAATTGCCTGTAGCAAAAGAATCAAAGAGGCAAGATCTCCCTGGGGTAGGCATGGGTGAAGGTTGGGGTAGGACTGGCTCTTCCTCTGAATTCCATGTACAAACGGCAGGGACAGCTAGCCCGTACCACACATGGGAAAGGTCTTCTCTAGGTGTCCTTTAGACACTGAGCACATCCCTTCCTTCAAAGGATGGCACAGCATAACATGGGCAGTGGGCTGAATTCATCCTTTTTTGATTTCTGGTTTAGATGGACCCTTTTGTTGACCCCATGGAGCCCAGCCACTTCCCTGGGCAAAGGAGTCAGCCCACATTCTCCAGCGTAACGTGACAAAACCACAGTAAAACCAGTAGTGAATTCTGTTAATTCAAATTAAGTATTAGTGGTGGTGTTCTGTTTACTGATTTCTTACTAAAGGTGATCACAAAGTGTGGTTGTGATTCCCACTGAGTCATTTCCACAGCACTCCTGCAGTGTTTTGTTTTGTTTGCCCCAGTTTTTCCTCGAATGTCTTCCATCATGGATTTTATTACCCTTAAAATTTGGTTCCCTGGCTTTTTAATGCTAGAGGTGATTTTATTCTGGTGGAAAAGAGCAGGTTTTGTTAATAACCATTTCCCCTGGCTTCTTTTCTCAGTCATGTCTGATCTTATCCAGACGTGTTTCATTCCTATGGAAGGAAGATGCAGTTCCTTGGGCTGACGGGGGTCCTCACAGTTCATGGCAGCCAAGGGATCTGGAGAACTTCTCCTGGAGTCATGTCTTCTTTCCTGCCTTGTTTCCTTCTCGTGTAACCTGAATATATTATTAGTCCCCACTGAGACCGGTGCTTAAGCAGCAGCCAAAATCATTCTCTAAAAAGAAATACGATTCTGAGACTTGCCCATTAATCTGGTTTGGAACTTTCTCTGTAACTCTGCTGTGATCGTGATTCCAGGCTGTGATTCAAGACCAGCCTGTGCTTTTGAGTGCTGTGAAAGTGCAAGCAGTCTGTAGTTATTGGGTGGTTTGGTTGTTTTTTTTACAAAAAGGTCTTCTTGCTCATGCAAAGAGGACCTGTATCTACACCATGTTTAGGTGAGAATCCAGCCTCACCTGCCCAGGAGGTTGGGGAGATGGGTTCGAGGTGGCGTGGATCCTCCTGCGAGGTGTTTTAGGATGGATAATCCCAGCTACACCTGCAAGGACATCTCTGGCTGTGAACACTCAGGTGCAGTGGTGCTGAGGTGTGCTGGGGATCTTCCTTGCCTCCCCTCCTCAGCGTGTGGGGCTGGGCTGGGGCAGGTTGAGCACGGTGATAATCCTGCCCCTTTGCTGTAGCATCCGTGGCAAAGCAGAGGCTTGTGATGACTGAAAAAATCCTGCAAATCCAAAGAAGAAATCAGTTTGATTTAGGGCTGGAAAAGAGCTCGAGTATTGGAGCAGTTGTTGCCTGTGACAGCAGTTCCCTTCACTCCTCCGTGCGAGCAGTTCTGTGTTTCTTCAAATCTGTGAGACCTAAGCTCTTTGGGGTTCTCTACTCTTTTCAGGTAGAAAAAGTTTTTTCCACTTGGCTCACGAGCATGTAATTTATTACTTCTAATAATAATGGTTATAAATTAAGCAAAATTTAAAATTAACATTATAAATTAAGAAAAGAGGATCATGTATGGGTATGATTTGGCACAGGAAAGGCAGTACCACTAGTAACTGGAAATGACTGTGTTCACCCCGACAGTAATTTGCACAATAATCCCTGCAAAATTAAAGCCATGTGGGAGGATGGTTGGGTTTGAGTGGAAATTTTGCATCTCGTTGCTGCAAGAAAACGCCTGAGGACAGGAAGGTGCCGCTGTTTCCTTGCCCAAGGCTTTCCTGGGCAGATAAGCAACCAGGTATTTGAATAAAATAGCATAAAAGCGAAAGGGAAGGGGATAAATTCTCTCTAAAACACAAGGTGATAAAAACTTTCAGGTCCGATAATGCTGTCAGCGAGCGGCTGAGCCGAGGATGATTCACTCCGTAATCCTTGAAAAAAACTTGGAAAGGCTTCACTAAGCACATAAAAACTTGGAAAGGTGCTAAAAGATTGCAGGGCCGTATGGATATGGCATTTCATTTTGAAATAATACACCTATCTGGGTGCTATTCTGGTGGTTGCTCTGATTTTAAGCATTTAAAGCGTCTTTTAAGATGCTTTTAACATCATTAAAAGGACGTTTTGTGATTGAACTGGCTTTGCAGAAAAGCAACTCACACTTAATATCTGTTAGCAGCTGCTCTAGAAGGACATCCCCAGCTACATTAAGATATAACAGATATATAACACGTGTAACAAATAATACCTGCGTTGCTCTTTCATAAATACTTTTTTCACTAAAACGTCGTGGTTTCCCCCGTTTTGCTGCCTTTGCCTGTGGCACAGAGAGAAGCTGTAGCTCAGAGCTGAGCCTGAAGTTGAGCATTCTCAGCTGCTGGATCCAGAAAGAAGAAAAGAATCCAAAAAGCAGGAAAAAAAAAATCCAAAAAGCTAAAACTTCATCCTTCAGCAGGCTGGGGCGTGCTGACAAGTATAAAAAATTAGGAGAATTAAGCCATGGAGAGGATCGATAATGCACAGTTCCTGTTATTTAGTGCAGTAAATGGAGAAAATCTGAATTACTTCTCTAATCTTTATGGAAACATGTATTTTGCCCCCGCTGACGCCCGGGTAATACTGTGGGAGTGAGAGCAGTGTGGACAGTAACAAGGAGAGAAATAAAAATTGCAGTTTGAAACACGGTGCTGTGGCTTCAGAAGGAGACACAGCGAAGCCAAACTGTGTCAAACGTATTTTAAGATTGCCAAGGCGAGCAGGAGAAGGGCCATCTTCTGGCCTTCCCCTCCTCAGCACCGTGTCCTGTGCCTGTCCCCCGTGTCCCTCTGGCTCCGACCCTGTGGGGCAAAGCATCAATCAGGGTGTCCCCATGGGAACTGCAGGTCTGCAGGGGTTGCTGGCAAAATCCCGTGGGATGGTGAGGTCTGCAGATTGCAGCTGGAGACCGGCTGTGACCTACAAAACCTACTTTTAGTTTTCCTCCTTTGCGTCAGCCTGAAGTTGTGCTCTGCCTTGGGTGGGGGGAGAGCACCCAGAGAGGGTCAGGGCTGCTGGATCCATCAGGTTTGTGCTGTGCTGTGAAAGATGGGCATGGATTGGCCTTTACATCCAGGGAAAATGCCTTTATCTTGGTGGACGTTGTCTGCCTGGACTTTGGTGAGGCCTGTGGCACTGTCCCCCACAGCACTCTCCTGGAGAAGCTGGCGAACCATGGCATAGGCAAGAGTGCTCCTCACTGGGTAACAAACTGGTTGGATGGCTGCGCCCAGGGAGTGGTGATTAACGGGGTGAAATCCAGATGGCAACAAGAGGTGTCCCTCCGGGCTCAGTTTGGGAGCTGATCTTCTTTAATTAACTTTATTGATGATCTGGATGAAGGGATCCAGTGCACCCTCAGTAAGTTCACAGATTACACCAAACTGGGTGGGAGTGTTGACCTGCTGGAGGGTAGGAAAGCTCTACAGAGGGACCTGGACAGGTTGGATCCATGGGCCAAGGCCAATGGGATGAGGCTCAACAAGGTGCTGGGTTCTGTGTTTTGGTCCCACCAACCCCATGGACGCTACAGGCTGGGACAGAGTGGCTGGAGCTGCCAGGACCTGGGGGTGTTGGTGGCCTGTGGGCTGAAGAGGAGCCAGCGCTGTGCCCATGTGGGCAAGGAGGCCACCAGCATCCTGGCCTGGAAAGCTCTATCAATCATTTAAAGGTCTCAGTCCTGGGTATCCCTATTTTATCCATGCCTTAGAGTGACGGAGGAGTGTATATGACAATATCTATTTTATAGCATACCTCAGTTTGTGAGTAGGCCTGTGGTGGCCTCACGGCCTTGCTGCTTTTTCTTTGGCATGTCAGTGAAAACCTTGGTGGCTTCTAGGATGATGGGCGGTTGCATTATGTGCTGTTAGAAAATGAAAAACAAAATCCCAGCTGTAATATTTTAGTATGAAAAAGTGTAAAAAAGGCAGTAAGCTGTAACCGTGGCATGACTCCAGTTGGGCTGCTTTGATCGTAGTGTAGTATTTTATATTATTGAGTAGTCTTGGAAAACTCCCCTTACAGATGTATGAGCACCCGTGTTTTCTCGGTGTTATTTATTATATTCCTTTATGATTGTAATTCTCTCAGTCAGAGAATAAGATACTGTCCTGAAGTTGTGCTTCACAGAGAATTTCACCCCCAGTATTCAACCCGAACTCTTTGCAGAGGAGTGGACAAGGAAACCTTCGTGTCACCTCTGCCTGTATCTGTTACGACATGGTTGTTCGTGGTGGGATTGACTTTGTGGTTATTCGTGGTGGGATTGACTTTGTGGGATACATCCCATGGGTGTATTTTTCATCTCGGGGCCCTGATAAGTATATATCTCTTTGAAGTTGTGGATACCATCAAATCTTACAGAATTCATACTGTTTCTTCAGTAGCCCACTAATACATTTACTGAGGATTTTAAGCAGAACAGGAGATGATGCTTACAGCTGATTATAAGGATCTTATTGACATTTAAAGCTCTGTTGTGATTAGCCATTATTAAAACATCTGTTTATCATTAGGCAGGATAAAAGCGAATATAAAGTATGAGCAGTGATTATAATTAGCAGGGCAGAAGTGCATTGTCTGCACTTAACTTTTCCTGAGCTGCATGATCCTTGTTAGTACAGTTGGCCAGTACACAGCTGTACGTATAATTGTGGGATATATTTTTTAAAAAAATATATAAATAATGTATATAAAATTATAAATAAGTACATACATGTGTATATCTGTAATATTTTTCTATATCTGTTCCTATATATAACTGCAGTTGTGTCTATATATAGCCTGGGTTACCAGGGGGTACCTTCAGGGGAATGTGACCTCTAGGCTCGTTAAGTAGCCTCTGGTCCTGTGCTCCCGTGAAGGTTACCAGGAAAAACCCTCTGCCCTGAAGATTACCAGCTGTTTTAACAGAGCAGTTTCTGGCAGCAATGAATCGATCTTCATTCTGCTCAAGAGGTACTAAATTACATTTGCCATTTACTTAAGTGCATTAAGAGCCTGAGCGAGAGCCGACCTGGTGTGGGCCACGCAGCAGCCCTTCCTTCTGGTCCTAGGGGACCCATATCAAACACGATGTAATGCTTCATAAAACATCTGGGGATCAGAGGAGAAGGAGGAGATGTTTGGTGCTTATCTGGCTCGGTGGTACCGGCGGTAGGTGGTGCCTTTACAGTTCTGTCTGATCCTGGGTGTCTTCATCATTCACTACATCCCTGAAAAATAAACGTTGGGTGTTTGATGATATTGCTGGGGGGTCACAAAATTGGGCCGTCCCACAGGGTGAGCACAGTCCTGTAATCTGCAGACAAGGGTTTAGTTCTGATCAGCACCTATAAAGTCTTAAAGGGTGGGTGTCAGGAGGATGGGGCCAGGATTTTTTCACTGGTGCCTAGTGAGAGGACAAGAGGGAACGGGCACAAGCTTGACCATCAGAAATTCCATCTCAACATGAGGAGGAACTTCTTCATTGGGAGGGTGTCAGAGCCCTGGCAGAGGCTGCCCAGGGAGGTGGGGGAGTCTCCATCTCTGGAGACATTCCAACCCCACCTGGACACGTTCCTGTGGGACCTGCTCCTGGTGGAGCTGCTCTGGCAGGGGGTTGGAGTGGATGATCTCCAGAGGTCCCTTCCAACCCCACAGCATTCTGGGATTCTGGGATTCTGTGACGGGGTAGTTGCAAGTGGAGCCAGGAAGGTGATCCATAGGTCAAACACCCTGAACATGAACGTGGCTGTACGGCAGCTCAGCCAGGATCATGGGTGAGGAGTTACTGAAAGCTCAGACACCATCAGTCACTTCGTTATGAGAGTAGAGATCTGTCCAGCTCACTGCACTGGTTCTTGACTGGGTCGACATCCCTTCTACTGGCCTCTCCTGGTGGCCAGGATTTTCAGTTTCAATTCTTTTCAGTCATGAAAAGAAATAATAAAATAAAGTAAAATAATGAAACTGAAATAATTGATCAAGCAGCATGACTTCTGATGAGGACAAGGTGTTTCCCTGGAGCTCAGTTCAAAGCCCTGGTACCTGTGGCCAGGAGCACAGGGGAGAGATGTTCTGCTGCTCAGAGATGGCATCATGGTGTAGGCATCAACGTCTGGCTTTCTTCAGGTGTCCCAGTTTATGGCAACCCATCGATTTCCAGGCATGACAACAATCCATATGATGGGCCAAGGACAGGGGACTGTGCCATTTGGAAACTGTCCTCTGAAATGCTGGGATGGACTTGCATGGGAATTTGGTCTTAGATGCCAACCAGCTGTGCCCGTTGGGGCCCAGCTGGCCAGGACTGGTGCTGGGATGAAACCTTTTGTTTTTCAGAGCAAAGGGTGATTAGTCCATTCCACTGCGTTCGGGAACAGCAGCAGATAGAATTATTTACAGGAAGGATGCTCTGTCTGTCAGAATTATAGGAGACAATAGGAAAAAAAGATGGATTTAAGTAATTGCTGTCTTCTGAATTTACTCAGTGGTGCCAGCTTAATGGTCATGCCTTCGCTATGAAGGCTGTGGGGAAGAAGCACAGGTGAAAACTTGAATTTTACTCTGAAGGATGACTCTACTTTGGTAAAAATACTTTCGATGAACTATTACATTAAGATGTGTTCATGGTGTGTGTTCGTGATGGGGCACTGGGATGCTGGTGGATATTTCAGTCCAGACAGAAAAAAAACCAATCCAGCAATGCCAGCTGTATTTAATTCCTTATTTTCCCATTCGCTACGTGGGGTTTTTTTTTTTTAAATATTCTGTTGTCAGTGGATTTGCCATCCGTGACTGAGGAAGTCACCTTTTTACCCGGTGTGACAGCCCTACAGCACACGATACAAACCTTCCTGGAATGGCCAGGTTGGCCGAAATTGCCTTCCCTTGTTAGCCTGGCTGGACAGCACCTTCACAGGACAGAGTTTTCCTGCTCTTAGTCGATTTTCTGGGATTTTTCTGATGTTTTATTAACTTGATACCAGCCAGCCCTCATCACCATCAGCCAGAATAGCAGGACACCATCCTGGTCATTGAGTTTCTCACGCAGTTGAATTCTTTTTTCCCCTCTAGGACGGAGCTCAGCTAAAAATCAATTAAAACCCCTTATTTTTTTTTGCAGAAGACATTAAAAAAAAAGAAAGAAAAAGAACAGCCATCCCATCCCATTCATACTAATTGCCTCTTCCACTCTGAACATAGTGAAAGACTAATTATTTTTCTTTACAGAAATCTCTCATACTAAAGCTATAGGTTATTCATTTCCCATCCGTTTGATTCTAAAACTAAAAAGGCTTCTCCAAATGGAATTTCTGTCTTGAAAATGAGAAGAGGCTTTGGAACTCGAGGGTCTTGAGGGTCGCTTCCAGCTCTAACCATTCCGTGGTGATTCCGTGTGTTCCCTCAGATGCACGGTGCCATTCGAGGAGAAAACTTTCAATTTGCACGTTGAAGGCTTTACACCCTGCAAATGCAATTAGGGATGAAGATTCATTAAGCAGGGTGTTTGGGAACTGAATGAGCAGCAAATGAAAGCAGAGTCATTTCTTTGGGTTTTACTCAGGAGAAGATTTGCAAATATTTTGCTAAAAGTCGTTTTGCTCATTTCTGTTTCCTGTAGTGAAAAGGGGATGGAATTTATTGCAATTACTCGCTAAAAAAAATATAATTAATGTAAGTACAGAGGTCTTTAGAGTAAATTTGTTTAATTAAGCTGTTTCTCTAAGGAAAACCTCTATTAGAAACCATATGTGTGCAGACATTTGCAGTTAACGCAAGTGCCTGAACCACATCTAAGATGAAAATCTGGATCGTTTTGGGGTTCTGCCCATCTAATTCGCATGTTCCTGTTTTCCTTGAGCATCCGTACCTTATGCAACAGGGATCTGCTCCGTTTGGTTTTACAAGGGGAATTTGTGAGGGGAAATTTGCTTCTGAAATCTGTGGTGTGGTGTATGGTGCCCAACACTGATGTCTGGAAACTTAGCAGAGACCGGAAAACTGAAGTTGGGAAAAAAAATGATTCAAAACTTCCAGAATTGGTACCTGTGCAGTGGTTAGGATGTGACAGGGCTCAGTTCTGAGAAACCTCTCCAGGTCAAGGGATTGATCTGTGGTGTGCCTTGGGGTGAGGGTGACCCCGAAATGAGCTCTGCTGTTTCTGGGACAGGATAACGTGCTCCAACTCCCCCGGCTCACCTGGTGCCCTGGGCAATGACGTCTCCCCGGTCACGATGAGCTGCCTCCCTTTTTCTTGCTTGCTTTCAGCCTGCATTGATTTCTTCTCATCTCACACCTGCTTTCAAGCAATCTTTCCAACCCCCCTCCCCATATACAGCTAAAATTTCAGCTCCTTCGACCCGTTTCCGTGCCTGCTTGGCCCATGGCCCGGCAGAGGAGTTTTCTGTTCCTGTTTGGAAGTGTGTGCCCATTTTCATGCTTTCTCCCGAATGAATTCATTTTCCTCCCAAGTCACAACAGGTCTTGCCAGTTTTGACATTTTGCTAATTACATTTTCCCCTTGTCTTGTTTTTTTTTTTTCCAGCTCTCGTAAATGTGAAACTTTGGGCTATTGATCGGCAATGTTTTCAAACCATAATGATGAGGACAGGCCTCATCAAGCATACTGAGTATATGGAATTTTTAAAAAGGTATGACACTTGTTTACTTTATCCAAAAATACAGTGAAACTGCCGTACTCATCTTCTGACTTTTTTATTTTTTATTTTTTGTGAGTGCAGTATTTGTTTTGTTTTGTTCTCATCTCTCTCTTTTTTTGTGTTTTCCTTTGCTGTTTAACCATCTCTAAGCCATATCCTCCAGCCCCAGGAGGAATCTTGCTGCAGTTCAGTTTCATTCCCCGGATGAGTTATTCGTTGGCAAAGAGTCACACAGCCAAGGTGTGAGAGAAAAAGCTTTGATATGAGTCATCCCAAGTGTCCCTTAATAAAGAAAATACTGTTGAAACAAAAAAAAAAACAACCCACCACACATAGAAAAAGATCTGGTTTGTAAACTATAAGAGAAAGAAGTAAGTCCATTCAAGTCTCAGTTTATGGTATTAGCAGGCAAACTTGGGACAGAAAAGAGAACTTGTTGCCATACAGAAAGGGTTTAAAAAGTCATAAACTCAAACATTAACAAGCATTGACAAGCGTTATGTGTGATTGAAACCAAAAAATGAATGTAAGATCAGTTCTGGCCATGAGAGTTTGTAGCTCTCTCTCAAGGCTGAAACTGTGCATGCAATAAGCTCTTAAGCTTTGAGCTTTAATAGAGATTTTCTAGAAGATTGTCAAGAGCAATTTGGATGCGGGTTGCACAGAGCCTGCCCAGCCTTAATTTTAAAGCAAATAATTTGAGGAAGAAACTGAGCAGCATTTTCTCGCGCTGGGTCTGAGCTTCCTGGACACAGCCCCTCACGGTGTGTTGGGCTGAATATTAATGCTCTTCAGGGAGGCCTAAGGTGAGCAAATAGTTGTTTTCTTTAAATCTTACTGTTTGAACTTAAGAACTAAGATTTCTTCCTAAACAACAATTGTGGCGTGGGGGAGGTAGCTGTAGGAAGCTCATTACAAAAAGGTCCCTTCCAACTCTTGACAATTCCATGATTTAGTTGTTTTTTCCCATTATTTCTGTGAAATGGTACCTGGTCACAGAACAGTCAGCAGGTTGGACAGCATTATTTGCTGCTGACATTGGTATGAAATTCTTCCATTAGTCACAATAATGTAATGATCAGTGACTTCAATAAGTTGTTTTCACCTGTGAATAAACTGTAAGTTAAGCTTTGGGGGTGAAATAAGAGTATTCCTGTATTCTCACTGATCTTGCTGAAAACAACTTGCAGTCTGAACACTGGTGTCTGGTGATCCTTGTGGGAAATGTCACCCCATGACCAGTGTTGTGGTTTTGACATGTTTGTCCCCAGGTGGAAGGTGCTGCTAACCCAGGTCACCCACTGTTCCCTTAGTTTCACCATTTAATGTCCAGAATGTGTTTTTTCCAGTCCTTTCTTCTGAATACCATAAGAAAACCATGGAAGGAAAACCATCCAGGTCTGCCTTCCTAAGGGGCCCTGGGCCAGAAGGCTGCCTCCTGGTTTGCTCCAAGGGGCAGTAGTACATAGTGGTACCCTAACCCTAACCCTAGGGTAGTACATAGTTCTCACGGCCATATCAAAGTTGAGAAAATTCTTCTGACTTGTGAGGATCAGGTGCAGTTGTGCTGGGGAAAGCAGCAAGGGAGCATCCTCTTTTTCATAGTATTTACAAGGAGCCAGTCTGTGTATCCCTTTCTGCTGCTGGTAAAGTCAAGGGATGATCCTTGAAGTGATCAAAGGATGGCCTAATTCCCTAGAAGCACCTGCTGCAAGTAAGGAGAGGAAAATCCAGACTACTTTTTGATTCCTGTGTCTGTGCCAAATGACAGATTCCCTTTGAAACACAAATTTTCAGTAGCTCATTACGTGGCTAAACCAAGGGTAGGTCAAGCTGGTCTGTAATGCAGCTGACAGGAAAAACTTGTTTGGTAGATTTAGTAACATCTCATGACAGAGGGGTTTTGGTGAACATTTTGTCTTTAGTCTTTCCCCAGCGTGGTGCTTTCTGTCATTGAATATATTTACTTTTACAAGCAAGAAAAACCATCACTCTGTGGTGGAGGTTACAGCTGTGCTGAAATCAACCCTGCGTCTCACTGCAGTGTTCATGGGTAGAACTTCCTAGTTATTTTCTTCTCAAACCTCTACTAAAAATAATTCCTTTCAAGCAAGATCAGAATATTTCATCTAAGGAAAGAGTTCTTTATAAAATAAACTTATCCAGGAAATAAAAGATGGGGGAAAGCTGTGTCAAATGTAATAATTTCCTGCTAAATCCTAAAAGTTTTAAGGAGGGGTCAAAATATCCACTCTTTTGTAAGACCAGAATGCCTTAGAAAGAATAAATATTGTATTTTTTCTTTACAAAAAAAAGCTTCCTAAATGTTCCATAAAAAGAGGCCTCATGTTCTGCGTCACTGTGTAAACTCTGATTCATCCAAGACCCTGGAACAGATCAGGAGAAAAAATGATGAATGCTCTGTTTGGCCTCAGACGCAGGATCTGCCTCGAGAAGTGGAAATTTAAAGGAAGTTCACACACACACACACCCCATCTCCAATCCGGTAAATAAACATTCAATAGCACTAACAGAAAGAGAAGTGAAGCATCTTGTTAGCCCCGGCTTTTAACTTCATTTCAAAAGTTTAATGGTGCTGAAGGAGTGCCCACTCTGCAGCCTTTACCGTTTTGTGTAGCACTGTTTGGCCTCATCCTGAGTCTTGGGGACAATTTTATCCAGCTCCAAACTGGCTTCAGTGGGAAGTTTTGGTCTGGGCAGACGTGGTGGGTGTGAGCTGGGTACATCTGAGGGGTGGGAGTTTCTGCACTCGGGCCTTATATCCCTGGGGAATTAGGCTGGGGAAGCTTTTTGTGTGTGTAGCCACGTCTGTGTCACCATGTAATTGTGGCGACACGTGCCGGGTTTGGTCAGAGGGAGCAGCACCTTGACTTCAGAGCCAAGGCTTTGCATTTCACACCAGCAGATACGAAATGTGTGAAGCTTTATTAAATGACCACGTCTTTAAAAAATGGGAAGGTTGCCTGCGGTTTCACGCTGCCCCATGGTGCCTCTCAGGGTGAAATTGTACTGGGTAAAAGTGAGAGAGAAATTAGGAGAGTGTGGCAAATGCAGGGGAGACTTTGGGAAAAGGGAGTTGGAGATTGAAGTTGGTGAAGTGTGTGCATTGAAATTGTTTCACCTGACTAAGTTGGAAAGATGAACTTTGTCTTAAAGAAGACAACTTTTTTAGGGCAGTGGAATGTAAACAGAGGGGATAACAGGGGAAGAGGAAAAGGGGACATTTCCATAAGGCAAATAAATGCATGTCTTCTTAATGCAAATCTAAATATGGAAATAGAGGAAGTGGCTCAAACCAGGAGCCCATCTGGACTGGTGAGCTTTTCATCCCAAGATGTTGCTCAACACCAAAATGGAAAGGACCATTCCCACTCGGCTGGATGTCCAATCCAAAATGTTGAAGACCAAGAGCTTTATCTTGGAGGGTGTTCACAACAGCAAGATCTGGCCATTACCCACCTTTAGGATGTCCAAAGTTCCAAAGACAATCCAAGGAGTGGCTGTAGGGGCACGCTGAACTGTTACGTCATGATCAGGTTCCGTCTGACCTCCATGGAAACCAAGAATTCTGCCAAGGTACTTTTACTTTCACTGTTGCTGTCCAGGCTGACAACCACCAGATTGAACATGCAATCTGTAGACTGGTGACAAAAAAGCTTATGTCCATACTGTGATCTGCTGGATGGAGCTGGGAAGACTGGAAACATCCAAACAGCATCTCCCAAGAGATGTAGATGAGGTGATAAAGCTTGAAAATCAACTTGCCTTCCCATACCATGCCCCATACTGACCCTAATAAGAAGCCCAGGAAAGTGTAAAACCAGGGACACGTAAGAGATACAGACTCCCAGAATGCTGTGGGGTTGGAAGGGACCTCTGGAGATCATCCACTCCAACCCCCTGCCAGAGCAGGGCCACCAGGAGCAGGTCCCACAGGAACTCCCTCCAGAGATGGAGACTCCCCCACCTCTCTGGGCAGCCTCTGCCAGGGCTCTGCCACCCTCCCAATGAAGAAGTTCCTCCTCACGTTGAGATGGAACTTCTGATGGTCAAGTTTGCTCCCATTCCCTCTTGTCCTGTCACTGGGCACCACTGAAAAAAGGCCGACCCCATCCTCCTGACACCCACCCTGGAAGTATTTCTAGGTGTTGCATAAATAATTTGGCAGTTTTGCAGCTGAGCTGGCTGTCTGACTCCTGTCTGCAGAAAGCTCTGAATCCTTTCTTTCTTCCAAAGCATTCACACCTGACATTTTTCAGCCCTCTCTTCCCTGTTAGCGTAACTCAAGCGAGGCAGATCGGATGCCACCCACTGTTTTACTCCAATTTTCAGAGCTGTCAAGTTGTATCTTCCTTTCTGTCTCAAGATGCAGTGTTCCTTCTATCACCCTACACTGCATGAAGCCCACAGGTCTGCTAAGAGAGGGAAGATTGAATGGCTGATCTGCATTAGAGCACATGTGTTGTGTGGCAGTTGTAGCTGGAGAGTGTAAGTGTCTTTCTGTGTCACAAGTAGGGTCCAGCTTTGAAGAGAGGACCTGGAAACCGTGGGAGATCTTTCAGAGCAAACTCCCACCTAGTTCATTCTTGACTGAAGTCTACAGCCACCCCGAGTCTCCAGCGAGGGGTATAGAATCACAGAATGGTCAGAGTTGGAAGAGACCTCAATGATCATCCAGTTCCACCTCCCACCAGCCCAGGTTGCTCCAAGCCCCATCCAGCCTGGCCTTGAACCTTCTCTGGGCAACCTGGGACAGGGTCTCAACCACCCTCACACCAAAGAATTTCTTCCAAATATCCAACCTAAATCTCCCCTCTTCCAATTTAAAACCGTTCCCCCTTGTCCTGTCACTCAACTCCCTGACCAAGAGTCCCTCTCCAGCTCTCCTGGAGCCCCTTCAGATCCTGGAAGGCTGCTCTAAGGTCTCCCCAGAGCCTTCTCTATGCTTCTCTTCTCCAGGGTTAAAATTACCCTTTTTTTTTTTTCTTAATGGAGAGCAAAAAGATAGGCACGGGTGATATCAAGGAGGCAGAAAATCAATTCAGCTCTGAGCGTGACTGGTGCGGGAAGGTTTAACGGTGCTGCAGGACTCTGCACGGAGCCTCAGAATGAAGCAGGAGCTCATACTTGGAGGCAACAAATATAAAAAAAATTGATATATGCTGTCCTTTTCAGTAGTTTTGTTTGTCGATTTTTCTGAAACAGTGGGATTGAGGTACAACTCTTAACTCTCTGAAGGTTGTGTTAAATTCACTGTGCTACATGGAAGTGCAGGGAGTTATCCCTGGAGCTTTAGTAGGGGAAGGCTGAGAGGACTCAGCCAGAGGGCTGGAGGACCTCTGCTCCGAGGACAGGCTGAGGGAGCTGGGGTTGTTCCGCCTGGAGAAGAGGAGGGCTCCAAGGAGACCTAAGAGCAGCCTTCCAGGATCTGAAGAGGCTCCAGGAAGGCTGGGGAGAGTCTGTTTCCAAAGGCCTGCTGTGACAGGACGAGGGGCAATGGTTTGAAGTTCGAGAAGAGCAGCTTTAGATTGGATATTAGGAACAAGTTCTTATCCCTGAGGGTGATGGGACACTGGGCCAGGTTGCCCAGGGAGGTGGTTGAGGCCCCTTCCCTGGAGATATTCCAGGTGAGGCTGGATGAGGCCCTGGGCACCCTGGGCTGGTTGGGGGTGTCCCTGTGGCTGCGGGGAGGTGGGACTAGATGGCCTTTGGAGGTGCCTTCTGGCCTGGATGATTCTATGAGTCTGTGACTCGAGAGGGTTGGCAAGACTGAAACTTTAGTCTTCTGCATTTTGTGTGGAGAAATCACACCTTACAGCCCACGCTGGGGAAAACAGCTGTTTTAGAAAGCCACCCATAGCACCACCGGCTCGGTGCTTCTCCTCTTGGATGTCTCACCGTTAAGGGCAAATGGGGAGCGCGGAGAGCTCCGTGTCCCAGGCTGTAGTTCATGCCAAGTGCTACGAATCCCTGCGTGTGTCAACAGGGGTGCAGTTAGTGGGCTGCCAAGGATGGGTGAGTGCCCGACCCCGGGTAAGAGCAAGAGGGAGTGAGAGGAGGCTAGAGCTGGGTGGTCGGCAGCATGGACACAGTGGGGAAGAGTGCTAATGAGTTCCTGCAGCAGGAGAGGAGGGCAGCAGCCTCCAGGAGGCCAACCAGCGAGTAAATAAGACGTGAAGAAGCAAGCTAGGGGTGGCCTAAAGGTAAAAAAAAAAGAAGGAAAAACCTGTTTTCTTTCTTTGGTGGGAAGGATTCAGGGATGGTTTTGGTGAGAAGCTGGTGAAGATACCCGGTTGTGCCCTCAGGAGCTCCCTTGAGGTCCTTGCACCTCCTGGGCTCATGCATACAGTACAAAGACAGCCTGCAAATACAGGCTTTTTTGTGTGTTTCGGAAGCCCTGCATGTTAAAAAAAGAGATGTTTCAGGTTCATAAAGCACACAATCCTGTCTGTTTCTTTTTTACCTCCTTGCTTTAAATTCAGTTGGTGCTGGGGAGGTTTGGGGGTCTCTGGCAGGCAGCTGAGCGTGAGGAGCTGGTGTCACCGCCCCGTGCTGCACAGGCAGGCGCTGGAGCAGAACTGAAATGATGTGCCACGGTATCAAACTGTCATACTAGGTATTTTTTTTGCCCTTTAACAAGAAAAATAGCCTCTCTTCTTGTGGAAGGAAGGCCGAGTTAAGATTTTTTAAAGTACGTCTTGTAATGAATGATTTGAATAGCCCCCATCTAGCTCTGTAATCCCTCGTGAATGCTGTTAATGCACATGAAAGGCCTGGGGCAGATAATCGTTCAATAATTAAGAAGTTTAATATTGACCAACTGTGTTTTCATCCAGGGAAAAGTCTTTATTGGGGTCAATGTACAAGGGGAAGGGGGAAGGGAAAAGAAGGTGAGTGTCTCACGTTCCTGTTGATTCAGAGCATGAGGAAGAGGGAGGAATAATTACTATTTTTCTTTCATAGAATCATCCAGGGACCTCCAAAGATTGTCTAGTCCCACCTCCCTGCAGTCCCAGGGATGTGGGAACTGGGCATGTTGAGTTTGGAGAAGAGGAGGCTGAGGGGAGACCTCCTTGGCCTCTGCAGCTCCCTGAGAGGAGGGGGTAGAGAGGTGGGTGTTGGGCTCTTCTCCCAAGGGAATCATGGCAGGAGCAGAGGAAATGGTCTGAAGTTGGGGCAGGGGAGGGTCAGGTTAGATCTCAGGAAGAATGAGTTGGCTGAGAGGGTGGTCAGGCACTGGCAGGGCCTGCCCAGGGAGGTGGTGGAGTCCCCATCCCTGGAGGGATTTCAGATCCGTGTAGCTGTGGCACTTGAGGGCGTGCTCTGGTGGCCCAGATGGGTGGGTTGGGGGATTTGCTTCTTGGGGTTCGGTTTGTGTGGTGGGGTTTTTTTGGTGTGTGTGTGGTTGCACTTGATGATCTCAGAGCTCTCTTCCACCCATGAAAATTTTGTGATTCTGTGATTAAAGGGTCTTAAAAAAGGGAGGAATGTGGCCAGAAGTTGAGCCAGGGTAGCAATAAGCCCAGTGCTATGACAGAAGTAATTCTTAATTATTGAAACAGTATGAAAAAGATTCTGATGGATTGTATCATTAATTTCAATTAACGTTGCGTCAGGAATCAAAATACCTGGTTTGTTATCTGACTTTTATCATTTTCTAGTCTGTTATTTGTAATGGAACTGATACCCACTGAGAATGGTTCATCCAAGTATTGGTATTAGTTTTAAACTTTAGGAGGAATCATAGAAGACCTAGTCCTGCGGCCTTTATCTGGGCAGGATACGAGTCTTTCCTCCTTGGTTTCTAGAACAACAGTTACACTGTTTACTGGAAATGTGGAAAATATAAAAGGGTGTGATGCTCATCCATTTATCTGTCCTTTATGGCCCCAGATGTTCCCTGTTTGCCATGCTGCCTGCGTGCCCGTGCATAATATTGCTCGTGGTTGGAGCAGGGTGGCTAAATTGGGCCAAATACCCACAGCTCCCATCCCAAGAGGTCACAGCCCTTCAGCTCCTTCTGAAGTGGCCAGTGTCAGATTATTAATCCCTTAATCAACGGATTGGAAATCAAAGTGAAAGCACAAACACAGCAGATTTGGGAGGGGGTGTTGCATCTGCCTGCTCAAAGCGTCAGAGAGGAAGATTCACCCTGCTGGGTGGAAAGCAAAGCCAGCATGATGGATTTGAAGATCCAGGTCTGTTTCTTAACCTTCTTTTTCCAGGATGAATTTCCCATGATCCATCTCTTCTCTCACGGGCCCCAAAGCTGGTTTTGGAGCTCTTGGTTAATGTGCAGCCATTTGAGAGGCACAGACATTTCAGAGCTCTCTCTCTTCTGTCTGACATTTCTCATAAAACCCAACATTTCCCCCCGTATCCAGCGCGTTACCGCACTGGACAGTCCCTATTCCTGTGTCTGTTTTCATGCTCAAGTTACAAATAGATACCTCCCAAAGCATCTGGCAGTCTCTGGTCCTCAAAGGAATCCCTCAGCAGTGCTCTGGAGAAGGGTTTCAGCAGCGCCAGGTGTCTGCTTGAAAATATTTTGCTTTTTGCCTGGGCAAAGGGACAGTGGCCTTCTTGGTGGCAGAACTCCAGAACTTTTTATAGACGGGTAGAAACACGGTTGGAGGCTCCCGAACCCCACTTTCTTTTGCTAAACTAAATATTCAGATATTAATGCCTGTCAGCTCCTGTGTAAAAGGAGGATTACTATCTTTATTCTTCTTGTTATTTTTCAAACGAGTGAGTAGCCTGAGCATTTCTCGACGTGTTACAGGCTGCAGTTCAGCTTCTCTCTCTTTCCCACCCTGCCCTTCTAAGAAGAAAAGCCTGAATTTCCCTGCAGTGGATTTGGTTGCATGTGGAAGCCCTCAGCTTGTTAGAAGAGTTGGGAGTAAACAGCCTTTCTACCTGCCTTAAATTATTTAGCAGATTTTCAGTTACCGTTGATTAAGCACCTTCATCTACAAACAAAGCTGAGCCAGTTGATGACACTGATAAATATTTTGCTCTTGTTTGCCCAGATGAGGCAGCTTTAGAAATCCCTGCGTGGGACTGAACAGTCTATCAGCTCCCGCCCTAAACCAGCAGAGGCTGAAAACTGGATATCCTGAAAATAAGGATATTAAATAATATCCTTATTACACAAAGCTGTTCTTCATTAGCTCTTCCGTATGCAACCCAGCTTCCAGAAATCCTTCTCAGTCCAATTATTGCTTTTTCTCAGTTGGTCCAAAGTGATCCCGAGGGGGTGGACAGGTCACGTTGAGTGAATTTTATCAGGTTTTTTTAATCATTGTAGTTTTATTAACCTTGAAAGCCCATTGCAGAGAAATATTCTTCCCGGTGCTGGTGTGCAAGCGTTGGGTCTGGCCATGCTCAACCATGCCCTTTGGGTGATGTTGGCTGGGATTTTGTCTCTGTGCAAAGCTGTTCATCACCATCTTCAGTTGGTATTTGGGAAACCAGCTGAGGTCTCCAGCGAAAACAAAACTTTTCCAGAATTCCTAACAGGCTCTGAGGAAACCATGCTGGTCTGCGCCCAAATCGTGCCGTGTTGGGGAAAGGAAGTCGAGAAAAAGTGCCTTTTATCCACAGCTGGTGGAAAAGTTTGAGTACAGACTAATTGCTAGAAGGATATCTGAGGCTTTGTGTTTGAAAACTGTTTATTTAAAATGTCTTGTGAGTCTAATGAAAAATCAGAGTTTGTCTGCAAATACACAATGCCAAGCAAAGCAATTTGGCAAAGCATTTATTTGATGAAAAATGCAGCCTTGGGGCTGAATAATTTGTTGATGGAATATTTCAGAATTATTGAAAGACATTTCTGCTCTCGTGCTGGTGGATTCCTTACACTCTGAAATGACTGCAAGAGTGAGGAGGGAGCAGCAGATGTCATTTGTTTTGGGTTTAGGAAGGCTTTGACACAGTTGCCTGCAGAGTTGTTGTTTTGGAAGCCGGTGACTAGTAGGCTGGACTCATGGGTGGTTACATGGTTGGTTGGGTTGGAAGTTGGCAGGACTGTTGGGCTTATCGAGAGGTAGTTAACAACTACAGAGAGGTAATTAGCAGCTAGGACAAGAAGAAACGGCCTCAAGTTGCCCCAGGGGAGGTTCAGATTGGAGATCAGGAACAATTTTGACAGGGAAAGGGTTCTTAAGCCTTGGGATGGGCTGCCCAGGGCAGGGGTTGAGGCCCCAACCCTGGAGGGGTTTCAAAGCTGGGTTGGCCTAGTGCTGAGAGACAAGGGTTAGTGATGGGTTGTTGTTTTTTATCAGAGATAGGTTGATGTTTGGATGAGATGATCTTAAAGGTCCCTTCCAACCTGGACAGTTGTATGATTCAGTGCTGTTTAACTGGTGCTCGTGAGAAGCACAGTGTGTTCGGGGCTGGAACAGGGGCAGATAGTCCACACCTTCACTGACGGTCTGCGTGGTAGGACGGAGTCATCTTCAAGGCAAAATGCCACAGCAAGAAGTCACACTTCACGTGATGACCACCACATACAGGAAAAATAGGTCAGGCAGGATCAGCTTCATTTCCATGGCAACTGCTTAATTGCTAGTGGAAAAGGCTAATGTGAGCCTAAGTGCTGTTTCTTTGCATTAGTTTCATTGCAAGGTTTTAAACAGCCTTAATTTTACCATGACCTCATGGACATCAAAGTCACAAGGAGCAGCAGTTACCTTCCCAACAGCCTCTTGTAGCTCAGCCTTATGTTTCAGGCTCTTTTTTATGTATTTCTGCACACTCAGGGTTGCCGTTTGCAGAGGTGTGAGATTTCAGCCGCAGGGTCCACGGGGATTTCCTCCTCCTGGCTGCAGGGACACCACCACAACTTGGTGGTGGGTCTGTAGCCAACCTGACTTAAGGACTAGGCGGTTTCTTGGGTGGTTTTTTTCCCCATTCAGAAATCCAGGGAAGCATTACACACTCAAGGAGGTCATAGTGGTAACAAGGCTTACATATACTTGAGTTTTATCTATTTATCCCGTCTGGAATGGAATAGATATGATAAAATTCCTAAAGAGGTGGCAGTGTGTGCAAGAGAGCTGTGTGAAGCTTCGAAGTCTGAAATACAGCTGCCATGGGACAAAATCTGGCTTAATTCACAGGACTTGCAGAATGGTTTTGATGAAGCTACCAGGAAGACCTTTTGTGTGCAACGACACATGAGTAAACCACAGAGTAACTTTATTATCAGGAATCTCAGTAACACCTTTGTCTGCCAGCCCCAACCTTCCTCTAAAGGCGTCGGTAAAAAAGACCGTGGTAAAAGTTGAAGAAAGGTGTTATTTCTTCACATTATGTAACTGGCATCTGTTTTTTGTGAATCGGAAAGATCCAATAGAGGTTCACAAGCAGAGGCATGTTGATAACTGTTGCTTAAATACACTGAGGCAGATGATGAGGAATTGTTGTTTCCCCTCTGCTGGAGAAGGGCTGGCTGGTGCTTTTGAAGAGGATCACAGTGAGAAAAGAAACCTCGACCCATATGGTTTTGTAAGCAAACTTGCATATCAAAGGACTTAGTCTTCATTTCATCTTCCCTTATGGATGGCTGACAGTTATCACATTTCCCGGCTAACCCAGCTGTGGATGAGAAACAGGCTGGTGGAAGAATGGAAATTGATGTGCCACTTGTCCCTCACATCTTTTTTTCTTTTTCTTTTTTTCTGGGCCGTTTAGTAAACTTTCTAGAAAACGTCTTACAAGAACAAAAATCTCTTTAAGAGTCTGATGAGCTGTCACTTCAGTTAACCCTTAATAAACACAAAACCTTTCAGATGCCCACGTCTGGATAAAGAGCACGTAATCAGGTTGTGCTGATTGGAAACCCTTTGGGGATTAATATGTGTCGAAGTCTATGTTTGCTCAAGCAGAAATGAATAGCTCTGGCTCTTCGGAGCTTTGAAATAAGATGAATTATTACTTCCTCTGCAAATTGAAGCCATGCATGTGGGAGCATGAAACACATGAAACGGTCTAGATCCTTCTGAAGGGGCGATTTGAATCATCGTTAGTAATCTGCATGAAACAATTGCAGATTGCAAATAAACAGTGCTGCTGAAATACAAAACATCTGTATTGAGATGAAGAATAGGGACGGGGGCTTTGAATTCACCTTGTCACCAGCACAGGGCTCAGGGGCACGTCTTGTGCTCTCAGCTGTGCTGGAGTTGAAAGGCCAAATGAAGTAAGGAACTGGGCGCGCTCCCAAACGAACAGCTCGTTAATCCAGCCCTCTGCTGGGCTGTCTGCTGGGATGTGTGTGGTGGGGCCACCCTTAGAGACTCTTCAGCAAGGAGCAGCATGTCTGATTCCAACTCTAACCATTCGATGATTCTGTGATTTTGGCCTTCACAGCACAAAAAGATGCTGTAGCTTCAGCCAGAGAGGTGAAATCGTGCTGCCTCGGAGAGGAAGCCTTGGTGTAGGAAACGTTTGCTAGTTTGCTATCTGGGTGCAATTAGAGGTGTGTGTGAAGTACTGTGATAATGTGGTGGTGTATTCGTGGGATAACAGCAGTGATTCGTGAGGAAAGGAGATCCTTTGCTGTGTTCAGTTTGTGTCTCTGCTGATGTTCAGGGTGAGCGATGCATAAATGATCTAGTAACGCAATGTTTGTGTTTGTCCATTTTCATATCCTAGACATTGCAAGACTAGTCTTAATTTCCTTGCATGCCTACAGCCTTGGGAGCTCATCCATAGCTAATTTGGCAGCAGAAGACAAAACCAGGCTTTAACAGGTAGCTGAAATCAATCTTACGAAGGTGGCTTAGGGAGCTGTTACTCTTTCTTTGCTCAGTGGCAGGCTCTGCTCCTCCTCTAGATACCCAGACAAACCCATGACTATTGGCAGACCTAGGGGAAAAGGGAATTAAGTCAGATATTTCCTGAATTAATTTGTTTTCTGTCACTGAGTTTCACTTTCACTGCTTTTCTTTATCAAATAGCTCTGCATTTGTTATCCCTGGGGCTGTTGTGGTGCGGTGATAGCCGCGGATCGCTGAGTTTCACCCAACGGGCTGAGTGAGAGCAGCATGAGATGAGGGTGGTGGGACACTGGACCAAGTTGCCCAGGGAGGCTGGATGAGGCCCCTTCCCTGGAGATATTCCAGGTGAGGCTGGATGAGGCCCTGGGCACCCTGGGCTGGTTGGGGGTGTCCCTGCGGCTGTAGGGAGGTGGGACTTGATGAACTTTGGAGATCCCTTCTGGCCTGGATGATTCTGTGATCTTCATTCATCTCTCTGAGTAGAGTATGTGGTTTTTACCTGGTAATTGTTGTGTTTTGTATTAGCAAAGAACAAGAAAGATTAAGTACAAAGCCTTTAATGTGATTAGAAATGGCTGTTCAGATGTGTATCTCGTTTATTATTGGTAATTGTCTCGAGACTTGGCAATCTGCCGTGCACATACAAATGGTGGTTTCCCTTCAGCGGGGTTTAACAAGCTGAAGTATGAAGATATAGAAAATATTGATCTAAAGATAGGCAAGTGTAATTAGCAGAAAACAGATTGTTACATGGAGTAGCCATTGGCATTTACACCAGCAGATCCCGTTCAGAAGCTTTTGTTTAGCGTGATGTCCTGCCGAGTGAAAACAACTTGTCTGATCACTGCGTTCCCAAAGATGAAAGGTTTGGGAAATTGATTGCTTTGTCTTCCTCACCCCTAATTTCTGGTGTCTCTCTTCATGTCACACAGTGGGAAAATACCCACTGAGGGACATGAGCCCACTTTCTGAGGAGTTACTCGTATAGAAGGAGGTCTTGCTTAGGAAAAATAATCCAAAAGGTGGATTTTAATTTCTGCTCGCAGACCCCATTTTCAGAATTCTTTTGGGAATCTTGAGGGGAGTAAATGGTTCACAATGTGCTTAATTACCTGGTAATTTTACTTTGTGCTGAGCAGGCAAAACTTGAGTTGAGGACTGCCCTGAGGAGTTTATTGGCTCTTTGGCTAAGACAGATAAAAACAAAAGCCCTGTGATACGACAGTGGGTTGGTTGGGACTGGCTCAAGTCAAGAGAAATACTTAGGTTTTTTCTGAATGTTATTCCCATGCCCTGTCTGCAGAGGTTTGAGCCTTTTGGTGTCTTGAATATAAATTCAGGTGTGAAAAAAATAGTGAACAGAGCAACAGGAGCTTAGAAGGCTGCACATGGGCAGCGTTTTGGAAGAGAAAAGACAGCTGAGAGCAGCTCCACCGGCCCCCTCCTGGGCACAGCTGCCCACCCCAAACTCAGGGGTGAGCTCCTGAGCCTTAAATACGTGAAGGTCTGTTCTGAGTGGGAACAGGTTTAAACTAATGGTCCTCCTTTGGGCGCTGTACATTCATCAGAAAAGTAGTCACAGAGATGATTTAAGGGTGTGTGTAGGCTCACCTGGCATGGAATGGTATATTTTTGAGGGGAGAGGGCACATTGTTTCAGGGCATTAAGTCTAATTTCACACAGGATCCAGATTTTGGTCAATAATGGTACAAATCACATTTTTGAAGCAAGCCAAAGTGGACTCAGTCAAGTGACTGATGGGGGCATTATTTTTTTCAGCAGCTTTAGAAAAGTTCAATAAATGTTGCTGTTGGAGCACAGATCTATGAAATGTCTTTATGTCCGTTCAGAGCCCGGTCTCGCTTCCCTGTACCGAGCACATTTGCACATCGTAACGATCTTTTATGTGCTTGTCCTCTACTTGCATGGGATGAATTTTTAATGTGCAGGCAGAAGGTGACATTTTTATTGTTTTTATGAGCATCAGAAATGCATTTTAAATTCAATTATATACTGTTTCTGGAAATATCACACAAGCGACTTGCCAATAAAGAACAGCTCAGAGATGCCCAAAAAACTAAGGAGGAAAGTAGTCACCAGAGCAACTTCAGCTCTGGGAATTGAGCAGTGTGTTGGTTGTGACTTCAAAAACTATGAGGGAATGCATATTAGGAGGAGTAATTTAAACTTCATATAGACAGAGATAAATCCACCTAATTATTTCTCAAAGAAGATGGAACAAGCTTCTCCAGCTCGGTGAAAACAAACTCACCATGTGCCCTAGGAGTTCACAATCCAATTAGAAATACGTATTTTGAAGTGTGGAGGAAATAGAGAGGGTGTTCCATACAATCCAAATCATCTCCCAGAACGCCCTTGCAGGAATCGTGCTGTGGAATTGAACTGTAGGTGAAGACAAACCAGGCTTAGACTGAAGTGTCCTCAGAGGTACAGTGAAAATGCTGAACTTCCTCATAACTCAGAAAATTACAGCTGTCCTGCAGTGAATTAGCGTTCTGTTAAGCTGCTAACAGGGAGCCTGTGGAGCACCAGCTACCCAAAGTGTACTCCGAGTCAGTAAGATAACGGTTTCGACAAGAAAATCCAAACTGCTTGATGTAGGAGACTGCGAAGGTAGCTTTGAGAGCAGGCTGAAATCTGCCTGTGCATGGGCACACACATCCCCTGCACACAATTTCTGAGGCTCTGCGTGACGGTGGGAAGATAAAAGGTGTTATTTGAAACAATCAATTGGGCTTGATATTAAAAACAACTAAATGAAGCATAAGCCCTTCTGTGGAGTAGGTGAATAGAGAAAAAAAGTTGTCATTTTCTTTCAGAGCACAGAATAACAGCAGTTGATGTTTGAAGGGTCCCCGTGGTCATCTGGTCCAGATTCCCCTTCGGAACAGGAGGGGAGGCTGAGCTGGTCAGACCAGCACAGGGAAGGCTGGAGGGAGGAGGTATTGTGTCCGACACAGAAAGGAAGGGAGGATGCTGAGCAGCTCCTTTGGAGGAAACCATGGTGGCAATCCAGGACTGGATTTACAGGTCCAGGCTAATGGACTTACCCTTCCGAGTGGCCCCAGAAATCCATGAAATGTGGTTCCTCTGTGTTTTTGGAGGACAAACTAAACCAATGTTTATATTCCCACCCTTCATAGGCAGACTGTTATCAGCGCGATCTTCTGAATGTCTAAGGGCCAGCTGGAAAGTGACAGTCTCCCTAAGCCACTAAGGTACATTCCAGCCTCCATAGACACGTGCCACTGGATTGTTATTAGAGAAAGGAAAAAGCAGGTCTTTATGAGAAAATCCCAACTTTCCCAAACGAGGAGGGCTCTGTCCTGGGTAATGCTGCTCCAGCACTTGCCTTATTGCTGGGAGATGAGATAAAAATCTCTGTTTATCTGATTTCTGATTCCGCTGGGCCTTGCCATCCTTCACCTGTACGATGGCCTTCATCATCTGATCTTTCTCCCGTGTAGGTGAAAATGACTCTGAATTCATGTCAATTGATGAATTCATTATTTCAAGGAGTATTAATGGGGCTTTACTGGAGGAGATCGTTAGGATCATTAGGAGGACCCGGCTACTGGGTTTTAAGTCAATGCTTGTGTGCTTCCTCTGGTGCTGCACCTGTGATCTGCAAGTCTGTTCCAAACAGGAATTCTTGAATACTTGGACTGTTAAAGGACATTCTGTGAGATGTTAATCGCCTGAGAGGAGTAAATTGCCTCATCTGCAAACTGGAGGAATGTTGATGAAGAAAACAGACACGACAGAGATGGATTTATGGGGAATGCTTTCAACAGCCGTTGCTCACTTGCTTTAACGGTATTTTCATGTCTGTCAGGGAGTTAGATTTTAATCTGAAGTGTTTCCTTCTAAACATATCTAATGGCTTTTTTAATCAAGATGCCATGTGGCCTGGGATAAATCAACGTACGATAAATAACCGTGTTTACCTTTGTCAGCCAGAGATGCAATCTGATCATGACAACCATCTTTCTGTGAAAAAAAGGAAAAAAAAATCTAAAAGCTTACTGGCATAAACTGTGTTTTAAAGATAATTTTTGAAGGGGGGCTGGATTCCCTGCCTGATGGGGACAGGTTCTCCTTATAACCAGCCTCATGGTGTGCCCCTGTGGGCAAAAAGGGGCGGTGTGGTTTGTCCTGGGTTATAGGACAAAATCTTTGTCTCAGGACAAAGATTCAGCACCGAAAAGAACAACTCCGTGCCTTTTAGATCCGTCTCCCCTGTCCTTTATCCTGCACTGACATACGTGTGGGCTAATTTTGGGGTCAGGTTTCTATTCTGCTTGCATCATGTCTGCACCAGAAGTCCTGAAATCGTCCCCTGCCTACCCCTTGTGTTATTTCTTTGTCTAATTATCAACCGAGTTGGCTCATGGCATACCCACTAAAAATTCCCAAGCACTCAGGTTCCAATATTGTCTTTATCCCTCTTTTCAAACACGACAAGTGGAAAAGGTTTCAAGGTTCAGCCACGGGCAAATGAGCCTCGAATTTCAATGCTCCCGGTGCCCGGCCAGCTCAGAGGATTGCTGCAGCATCGTGCCTCTGGAGATTCTTTCTTGGGATAGAGAGACAGTTGTGTAACATGCTGATCTTTTGTAATCTGTTGATTAGCAATTAATTAAACAGATTGAAAGAAGTTACTGAAGCTTTCATATTGCAGTGGGAAAATTAATGGAAAATTAGAACGTGGTGCATAGAATGAAGTTAAACATCTGTCGCCGTTTTCAAGTGGGGGCAGATCCAACGTGTTGGAGTCACCACAAAATTTCATGACAGTTTCCCTTCCAGCACAAGAGTGGCCATCACAGATCAACCAGTCCACAGCCAGGCAGTCTCACTGCTCACTGCCTGCCAGAAAGCTTCCCCCATTCTCCAAACCACTTCTTCACCTGGGGTGCGTTGCAGATCGTTGTACGTCCAGGTGGCTGGATCTGTGCTTACACTGATGCTCATCCAATGCCGAGATGCTCCGGTTGGAAGGTTATGGGGGCTGGACGCCGTGCTCCCAAGAGGGACTTTTGGGCCCCTGACCACAAAAAGGACATTGAAGGGCTGGAGCGGGTCCAGAGAAGGGGTTAAGGCACCATCCCTGGAGGGATTTAGAAGTTCGGTTGACATAGTGCTTAGAGACATGGGTTAGTGCTGAGTTGTTTTTTATTAGTGAGGCTGATGGTTGGACTGGATGTAATGGTTTTAAATTGGAAGAGGGGAGATTTAGATGAGATATTTGGAAGAAATTCTTTGGTGTGAGGGTGGTGAGGCACTGGAACAGGTTGCCCAGGGAAGCTGTGGCTGCCCCATCCCTGGAGGGGTTCAAGGCCAGGCTGGATGGGGCTTGGAGCAACCTGGTGTGGTGGGAGGTGTCCCTGCCCCGGGCAGGGGGGGTGGAACTGGATGATCTCAAAGGTCCCTTCCAACCTGGACAATTCAGTGATTCTGTGATGGAATGTATGAGCCTGGGCATCAGGCTAAACGTGGTCTTAAGAGAGATGTTTTCTCATCAAGAATCTGGGAGCTGATTTTGGGGTTGTAGTCCCTAAATGAGCTGTTCTTTGAGCAAATGCAGATGAAGCACCAAGCAAAGATTGTTTGGCAGAAACAGAGCAGTTGTACTGAATAACTGAAGTCGTCTTCCCAGCACGTTTTCTTTTGCGGACTTTTGACTTTTTGTTACCCATTATATGGCTCACCCGTCTGTAATATTCCCAAGATTATGTTTTCCTAAACAATTGAATTTTCAAACCTTATTTCAGATCTGTCAGGCTTATTTGATTATCTCTCCCGTACAATCCAAGCCACTTGAATATCCTCAACGTTTAATTCATTTTCAGCTGCATTCTATTTTCAGCACATTAAAAAAAAAAAAAGCTACTTAGACGTGGAGCGCAGAGTAAATTTTGGATTCCCAAGAGGGAAGGGTTTTACTGAGGGGAGAAGAAAATCAACAGCATTGTAAACTCGAAGGTTAAATCATTTTTTCTCTTTTCTGGGATTATCCTGGGGAAAGAGAGGTATACCAGTTTCAGCTTTAGAGACATTTTCAAGGTATTTGGTATGCTGAGCCTCTTAAAACGGGTGGTATCACAAGTGCCAAGTCCATCCAGACTCAGCTCAGGCAAGAGCCCCTGTAACATCTCTGAAAAGGCGCCTGGAGAAGACAGAGCTCATCAGCGAAAAGACAAAGAGCGAGAGCAGCAGCGATCCCCAGAGTCTGAATAAAAGCCATTAGAAATATGGAATTAAGAGGAGCCTCCATCTGTTAGCCGTCGGAGCTCTGCAGAGGATAAATGTCCCCAGTTACAGCCCAAAATCAATAACGCCTGTGCCGTCCTTTCCGCTGCCACCGGCAGATGAGCAAATGAGCATGACTTTGCTTAAAATAGGAGGGGGGTTGCTGGCTGCGGATTTTTGCCACGGGGAAATCTCCAAGTCGGTGTTCCTCCTCTGTCTCCAACCGAGTAGCAATTATTCAGCGCTGCCCCACGGCTGTGCAGGTTAGAAATTAGGAGGAAGGGTTGGTGGTTTTTTTAACCTATCAATGTGTTGGGTCAGAATCACTGAATTAGGCTTCTTTGGATGTTCTGGATGTCTTGCAGTACTTGCTGGCGTTACCTGGGGGTTTGTACCAACACTGCGTGTCTGTAGGAAGGTCTCAAATGCCTCTGTCAAGCACTCTGAGATGAATTTACAGGGGGCCACTCTCATAACTTATAGAATCATAGAATGGTCAGAGTTGGAAGGGACCTTCAAGATCATGGAGTTCCAACCCCCCTGCCCTGGGCAGGGACACCTCCCACCACACCAGGTTGCTCCAAGCCCCATCCAGCCTGGCCTTGAACCCCTCCAGGGATGGGGCAGCCACAGCTTCTCTGGGCAACCTGTTCCAGTGCCTCACCACCCTCACAGTAATTGCTCAGGTGGTCTCAAACTTGATCTTCTCCTACTGAGGGCAGTCCTTCATCCTCAGAGCCCCTGGGTGACGCCCCTGGTTGACACCCCTGGCAACTTCCTGCACAGCAATGCCTTGGGCAGAATTTCTGTATTTATATTTTTGTATCCTATATTACTCATTTGTCATAGTGTAAAAAGTTTTCTGACTCTTCTTGTTAGTAACTAAAAGCAACAAAAAAAAGAAAACAAACAAACAAAAGAAGATATTTAGATGTTTTAATGTTTGCTTTGTGAATCATGTAGATTCAGTCAATATCTGTGTTGGGGAGTAATTTTTCTTTGTAAGTTCAGTACCAGGGACCCGGCACTGAGGCCTCTTCAGTTTGGTGGGCACTGAAAGAAGTTGCTTGGGAGAACCTGAAATGTTTGTGATTCAGATGACCTTAAAAACATTTACAGCTTATTTTCCTGCAGTGTAGATACATGTAATTAGGAAGATGGAAAACTGTGGTAATCTTTTAAATCCATTTAATGGTGACTGTTGAGAGGAGGGATGTGGGAAGCGGCAGCACCGACAGCAGTGAAGGCTGCAAAACAAGCCCTGCTTTGGCAATAGCGTTGTCAGTGTCTTCATGAAGAAGATGTTCCTGTGACAGTTTGCTGTCAAGCGCAGTCGACATCTGTCAGAGACAAAAGGCCCAGCTTCAGTTGGGTTTGAAGATGTTGTAAATACCCGGTTTGGAGGAATGGGACTACACAATCTGTGCGTGCCGATGCAGCCTGTCATTTCTGTAAAGTCACAATATTGATCTGTGGGTTTAGACGCAGCGTGAGAGTCAGTCACAAACATCTTCTGTTCTTCTAGGCGAGGTATTTGCATCTTTTGTGAGATAATGGTTAGCGTTTGACTTCTGTCCTGGTGCTGCAGGGATACCTTTGTAGTTTCAGTCGAGATACAGAAGCAGAAATTGAGCTTGGTGCAGCCACTCCAGGGTTGCTCACAGCCACTGAAAGGTGAAGTTTAATTTCCCAGGAAACCTCCTAGAGAATGGGGGGAAAATGCTGAAGAGAAGCTCCTTGACAGTAAATTGCTTTGAAGAGGTAATAATTACATTGGAAGCCAAGGAGGATTTAATTTTGGCTGTATTGCCAACGCAGGATCATAGACAGATAGGATTCATGGTGCAGGGGTGTGAGGCTTCTTGCAACAGCTATTATATTTAATAACCTATATAATAATGTTGGAAATGACAGGTGAGTTGAAAGATACAGAGGTTTTCCTTTAGGAATCCCTTACAAGGATAATTTGATTTGCCAATGTGAAGAAATACCAACAGCTACAGCAGAAAAAAATCCCATCACATAAACAGTGAATGGCTGAGGGACTTGGGTCTGTTTGGTCTGGAGAAGAGAAGGCTGAGGGGGATCTGATCAACACCTAGAAAGACTTAAAGAGTAGGTGTCAAGAAGAAGGGACCAGTCTTTTTTCAGTGGTGCCTTGGGACAAGACCAAGAGGGAACAGGCACAAACTTTAGCGTAAGAAGTTCCATCTAAACTTGAGGAGGAACTTCTTCACTGGGAGGGTGTCAGAGCCCTGGCAGAGGCTGCCCAGAGAGGTGGGGGAGTCTCCATCTCTGGAGACATTCAAATCCACCTGGACACGTTCCTGTGGGACCTGCTCTGGATGGACCTGCTTTGGGAGGGGGTTGGAGGAGATGATCTCCAGAGGTCCCTTCCAACCCCACAGCATTCTGGGATTCTGTGAGAGCAGGGATAGGTTTCCCCATGGGCTGGCAGGAGAGCAGCACTGCTGGGCAGTGTGAATCCTCCTACTCATCCGTGAGATGAGTAACCAAAACTATATCTGCTTGAAGTTTGGTGACGTTTCCAAAGAAGCTGCTGCTGTTGAGCGTCTGTAGCTCTTTGGGTGCAAATGTCCTTTTGAAGATGAATAATCCTGAATGACCGCGTGTCAGATGGGTAAAAGGGTTTACCCACCTGCTCATTTCTCTCCCCTCTCATCATGACAGCAGCAATTTAACTTCTTCTGAAGTTCCCCGATGATTGCAAAATGAGATACTCTCTCTGACGATGAACCCCTGTCAGGAAAAGACAGGGGCTGACAAAAGCAAAAGAGAACTCCAGAGTACCTGAGCAGCCTGCTGAACAGAAACAGAGCCTGGACCAAAATGAGGTGTGCAACCACATCCTTTCCCCATCATTTCACATGCCCCATGTGCCTTCCCTGCAGGCAAAGCTGAGTTTTAGCCTCACGATGCCAGCAGCCCACTTGAGCCATGAGCAGTGATATCATCCTGTCATCACCAGAGGAGAAAAAAATGCAGTTCTTAGCACTTGCTTTGCTTTGGTCTCTCCCTCAAGGGAACAGATCAGTTCGTTTGCTTTCTGCATCTCTCCGGTTTTCGTATGTATAGAAGCTCTTAGGATATAAGCAGATGTCTGGGAGAAAAGGGGAAAAAAAAAATTAGTACAAAAGCCCTTTGGGAGTTTATTTACCAGGTCTGTGTTGTGGGTGGCAGAGCTTTAAAACTGAAGCTGTGACGCTTTCACCCTCTGAGATTAACAGTTGCAGATGATTTTAATGCTGTTGTAGCTGTCGCGCAGCAGCCGAGTCCTCTGCAGAGCAAATCCAGCCTCTTCCCGAGAGCTGCATCGTATGAGCTGCTTTCCAGGCCAGACACAGGCGTAATTAATGTGAGCCTGGGTGGCTGGTGCTCTCCATCTCCCTTTCTCCTTCTTCTCTAATATTCTTGAAGCCAAGCAAGACGTGCAGGAATTGGCTTCAGGACAACTCGCCTTGTCTTAGCGATCGCGTTTGTACCAGGGTAAGCGTGGAGTTTCTGGAGAACTGAATATCCCTTTTCTGAACTAACTCTCTGCCACTTCTGTTGCGGTGGGTGCTGTGTATGAAGAAAGCCCAGCGGTTTATCCTCCAAATAATACCTGTTGAGCTGATGGAACTGCATTTCCATGCAACAGTTTGCAAGACAAAATGAACATACACGCTTGGCTCGTGCCCAGAGGCGTCAGGGGAAAAAAAAAACCTCAGGGGCTGCCTGCAGTTGGTGTCACCCTTCCAGAGACAGTCCCTGTCCTGCCACCTCCTGCAAAATCTTGGCATTTCTTCCCCAGCAGGCTGCTACACAGCCCAGTCACTGGATGGTCTCAGCACTCTGGCCTTGCTGGGCTCCCCACAGCATCTCTGAGCACCTGGGAGATGGTTTGGATGATATCTGGAACTCGGTGTGCAACTTGTTTGCCAGGGTGGGAATGTATTTTTAAAGTACTGGAATGAAATCCTGTGCGTGGGACAGTGTAAAACACAGAGGCAGGTCTTGCTTTGCACTTCTGCTCTCTGCCTTCCTTGCTTGGGTTAGCGTTTCTTCTGTAATCAGAATTATTTTTGTTGCTCTGTATGTCTGTATTAATGTAACGCGACAGGGACAGGAGCCCTGGTTTTTTGTTTGTTTGCTTGTTTGGGTTTTTTTGGGGGGGTTGTTTTGTTTTGTTTGGGTTTTTTTTGTAGTGGTAAAGCAAGGATGTTAGCATTTTTCAACCTTCATTTCAGTTGGGTGCAAAGAAGAAAGTTTCAGGGAATGCAAACAAACTTTGTTTCCTTTTACTGATCTGGTTTTGATTTTTAAACTCTGCTTACCCGTCTGTGCTTACCAACACAACTGCATTTGTTAAGGTGCCAACCAAAAATAAAAAAAGGGGGGTTTTTTGGAGTTAACCTGTGAGGACTGTCTGCTGCCATCTGCAAACCTGGATGCATGCTATCAATGAACACCCTTCAAAAGTTTGGGGAGTGCATCTTGAAATGCATTGAGACAGCGAGTAGCTGCTTTTGTGTTGGGTGGAGAAGAAAGACCGCAAAGGGCCTTGGAAAGTTCTAATAAGCGTCCCCTCTTCCAATATAAAACCCTTCCCCCTTGTCCTGTCACTCCACTCCCTGACCAAGAGTCCCTCTCCAGCTCTCCTGGAGCCCCTTCAGATCCTGGAAGGCTGCTCCAAGGTCTCCCCGGAGCCTTCTCTTCTCCCAGCTCCCTCAGCCTGTTACCTGGAATGGGAGCCGCACATCTCCTGCGATACAGCGTAGTGGTGTTTATGGATTGACTCAAACCCCAGGTTTATTGACATTTGCTGTTAAAACTCAGTTTCCTGAAGTTAGGAGTGTGGTTTGCCTTGTGAAGTGATATGTTGTAGGGTGGTCTGGGTCTTCGTGTGAATCTTAGATTGCGATTTTGTAACAGGGCCCTATAAAAGAGGTGCAAGTAGTTTGGTAGAAACGCTTTTTAACAACCTAAATATCACCATAAATAACTTGCAGGAGCAAAGGGGACTGCAGGTGAGTAAAATGTCATTAGTTACACCTGTATTCCATAGCCAGCTTTATTCCATAACCTCATCACATACAGATGGGGGTTTTTTGACTAATCAGTGGTGGAGGCACCAGGTGGTGCAGTGCTCATCACCCTCCAGCTCTTGGCTTCATGGGGTAAACAGTCGCGGTGCTGCAACCTCTCCTGGAGTGAAGTGCTTTACCAGTTTCTCTCCGAATATACTTAAAGGCTTGGAAAGCCTCAGCTTTTCTCTAGCTCAGGGGTGGTCAAGGCATTTGCTCAGGACAAACAACGTGAGGTTTTGATTCCCATCTTATCATGGTGTGTTGGAGCTATTTCAGTGCAGGTGGAGAACTTGCTCCTTGGTCTGTGGAATAAGAAGCAGGTGGAGGAAGTCACCAGGAGAACGGGGTGACCAGACTTGGAAGAAACAGCTTGCTGGGAAAGGCTGGGCAAGCTTTAAGGGCTTAGTTTGCAGTAGACATAGTTTCTGGCCAAAGTGGGAGGCGATCATGGAGAAAAGTGGAATTAAGTCCTTCAGGTAGGAAGAAGAGTCGTGAGTTTTGAACTTTTTTGAGAGAATGTGGTATTAGATACTGGAATATGGGGGGTTTTTTGGTAGTTGTAGCAATTGTTCCTGTCTAGAGTAGTTGTTGTGGGTGTTTAAAATCTTCATTATTGATGGGTTTTAAGAAGCAGTTGGAGAAGAGCTTGTCAGAGAAAGCCTGGGTTTGCTTGAGCTTGCTTTGTTAGACACAGGGTGACTCATTTCTTCATGAGGTTGAGCTGCGTTTGCTGTGATTTCTTCTGTCATAAATAATGAACACTTCCCAGCTCAAACACTGAATGTTCTCCTTCGTATGCTTTGTATATTTTCATGAAACTGTAGAAAATGGAATGTGATTTTTCTTAGCTCTTGCTGTGCAGCAACACTCTCAGAGATTTCCTTTGAGTCTTCTGCTCCTGTTGTCTTCCTGGCGTGTGCCATTTGCAGCTTCGGTGTCGTTCTCTAAGCTCTCCCTTTGGAGCTGAGGCTTCATTTTCCTTTGAGTGCAAATGCCCCAGTGAAAATAACTTTGATTTTTTTATGGCTTTTTTTGGTATGTAAATCTTTAAGTAATACAGACAGGTTATTCTTTTGAAGGAAAGCGAGTATCTGTTTTATTAATCTGTTATGGAGAGACTGGGCAGGGACACCTCCCACCAGAGCAGGTTGCTCCAAGCCCCATCCAGCCTGGCCTTGAACCCCTCCAGGGATGGGAAAGCTACAAGGCTTTTTTTAAGTTCCTATATTTATCATTATTATTCATTAGTATTAAAACAATGTTCTAGTATGGCAAGAGTATATTTTGGGGTCAAGGTCCAGAATTAAGCCCTCTGGTGCAGCTCTCTGCTCAAGCAGGGCCACCTAGAGCCGGTTGCCCAGGACCGTATCCAAAATGCTTTTGACTGTCTCCAAGGAGGGAGACTCTACGATGTTGGTGGGCAGCCTGTGAGGTAGTGGAGATACAGCTTCAGGGTCGGGGTACTTGCAGGAGATTTGGAGACCCCACCTTACTCATCCTTCCCCAGGATGAAATAAACCTCAGTCCTGTGGATCCTGATCTGGCGGCTCTTCATTGCTGCACTGCCCTTGTACCTTAAGGTCCAGCTGGGCCTGGGGGACTTCTTGCAGAGTGAGATCCTGCCAAATAAGAGAAGTTGCCTTTTTAGCAAAAGGGAAGGAAGAAGCATGGATGCAAAAGTCATGAGGAAGTCTTCAGTAATTCTAGCTGCCCTTCAGTGCTGTTTGTTGCTGACTCTGTACCCTTCACAGCTTTCTGCCCCGCGTTTTCCATGTCGATGTGTGGATTCAGTCAGTCTTTTCTCTGTTGCTGGTTAGAGCTGATTTTTTTTTCTTCCCTTTTTATTTATTTGTTTATTTCTGGTGGGGTGGAGGGAGACCAGGAAAAGAAAAATTCACAGTTGTACATATGAGTGAGTGGGTTTGCGGCACAGATTAATTGCAGTGAATCCTTAATTGGTTCTTAGATGATTACCAGCTTCATGAGTGGTTCTCGAGATGTTTACCACAAGTGGTCTCCCACCATCACAAAATACACACCTTGGCTGCTAGAAGAAGATCAGATTTCCTTTAGAGGTGCCACTTGGAGGTGGAAGGCTTGTTCAGCCCTGGATGGGGAGAGCAGAGTATCTCTGGAAGACAGATGAGAGAGATGCAGCCAGATTTATGACCTGCACAGAGGGATCCATTAATCGAGGTTTCTCTTGTATTGCAGCGTTCCCACATTCCAGAGCCTTCCTGAGGAGATACTCAGTAAGCTTGCAGATGTCCTTGAAGAGGTAAGTGCTTTTAATTTTGCCAGCTAATGAGTCCAGTGCTTGTGAGCCTTCTGGTGATAGTATCGAGGCTATCTTTTCGCAAAAGAAGAGCTTCACAATTTTGCTCCTGATTGTGGCTGACTGTTCTCGCGCATGGGGATGACAGGAGGAGCTGTGTGAGAAATTAATCTGGTTTTGAATAGGACTTACCTACTTTTAATTGGATTTCTGCCCAATATGGGGAGTGACACAATCGTTTTCTGCCCTCTGCAGAAGGGAAACCTTCTCCACTGTCTGGTTCAGTGGTGGAGAAAGGAGAATGTGGAAAGATTATCGTCTTTCAAAAATTTTTGGGGATGCCTGTGTTAGAGGAGAGTGTTGGGTCTTAAAGGAGGTGTCATGGAAAAGCTGCTCCTGGAAGGGTTAGAGCCGGGAGGGGAAGCATAATAGATACTGAGATGTTTGATGGTCTGGGTGGAGTTGTGCTTTGCCTGCCTGGCTGTGACTGCTGTCTCATTAGTGTCAGACTTTTAATGATTCTTTATTTCAAAAAAAAAACAAACAAAAAAAGCAAAACCAAAACAGAAACAGCCCAAAAAATACAAACAAAAGAAAAACTCCAGCAACAAAAAACCCCAACCAACTAAACAAAAAAACCCCCCGAACAAATCACAACAAAAAAACCTCAACCCTCAACCCTCTCTGCCCACAACATACACAAAAACTACCCCCCACTCTCCCAACCAGCCCCCCTGCCCCCCAGCCTCGGCCTGCAAGGGAATGTGTAAAATGAATGTAAAATATCTGAGTTGTGCTACAAGCAGTGTGTTCCCTTAGTGCCCTGTTCTGGGCGTGTGGTTAAGCAGTACAGAAACTGCTAATAAAACATTTCAAAATGCAGCCCTGTGTGATTTAACTGCAGGAGTTCTCTGTGCACAACAGTCTGTTATTTCATTCCTCATTGTTCTGGTTTTTTTCCTCATCCATGCCTTGCCATCACGAGCCAGCACAATAACTACATTTGTAGGAAAGTGTGTGTGATTGCCACCTCTGCCAGTGACTTTTAAAACACGCTGCTGCTGACATAAGTTAATATTATTTTTTTAATTTTATTTTTCCCGTAGCCTTGGTAGGACACTGGTATTTCTGTGCCTTTTTATTTAGTGGGCAGATAAATTCTGTAGCCTGAACAAACCGGCTGTTTGTCATAGAGAGTAATTGCATATTCATAGATAAGCTTTATTTCCTCTGCTGCCGGAGAAGTGCTCTGATTTAGAGAAAAGAGGCGCATTAACTGGATGTGGCAGGAATTAAATCTCCCTATCTCCAAGCTGCATGCCTCACCAGAAACAGGGAGTTTATTTGCTTGGGTCCTGTCGCCGGCGTGAAGCTCCCTATCAGAAGGGGAGGAAAAGAATCAAATCAATCAAGCTTTTGCAGGGGATACTTGAAGTTCTATAGGGAAATAAAATTGTAAAAAATGTCAATGAAAAGCTGAGGCAGAGAAGCAGCATCCGTGGGGATAACCCACGGTGAGAGACTGGGCACCCCAGTCTGTACTGGGATTTGGCTGCCAGCTTCCTACTTGGGATCACCCTTGTTATTACATCAGCTTTGTCTTTGATTTAACATACTCCAGGGCTCCAGGGAGACCTGATAACAGCCTTCCAGGATGTGAAGGGAGCTCCAGGAGAGCTGGAGAGGGACTCTTGGTCAGGAAGTCTAGTGACAAGACAAGGGGGAATGGTTTTAAATTGGAAGAGGGGAGATTTAGATGAGATCTTAGGAAGAAATTCTTTGGTGTGAGGGTGGTGAGGCACTGGAACAGGTTGCCCAGGGAAGTTGTTGATGCCCCATCCCTGGAAGTGTTTAAGGCCAGGCTGGATGGGGCTTGGAGCAACCTGCTCTAGGGAGAGGTGTCCCTGCCCAGGGCAGGAGGGTTGGAACTTGATGATCTTTAAGGTCCCTTCCAACTCTGACCATTCTATACCAAGTTTTACATAAACTACAAAAAATAAAAAAAAATAAAAAAAATCTCTACTCTGATATTACCCGTTCTGTACTTAACAGTGTCCAACCTATTGAAACTAAGCAGTAATGATTTTTTCTCATCTTCTCCATTGCTGTAACGAGGATGGGATAAAAGTGACTGATCTGGCATAGTTTGGGGCAGGGGGAAAAAAAATTACCTCTTAATGTCAAGATTATGTGTGTTTTTTCCTTTTGATACAGTGCTGTGAATAATGCAGCACTCCTGGCCTACACTCTGTAAATAATTTCTAAAAACTGTTAACTGAACTCCAGAAGTAAAACAAAAAATGTGGGCTTAATTGTCTGTTATCCAAGTCAGAGTTGGAAATGGCCTTACAGATAGTGGAGAGGAAGAAAATGGTCCGTGTTTGATAACTTAATTTCATTTCTATAATTGATAGAAATACTGTGAGCTCCTTGGGGAACTCAAGAATTAACAAAGCCCGGGGGGGTGGGGGTGGGGTCAGTATTTCCTTTGCTCTTGACTTGTGCAAGATCACTCCCATCAATGGAATTGCTTGTAATTCATACATGTAAAAGTTCAAGCAAAGCTACTGAGTTCAGTTTTAGCACATCCAAGCCCAAACTAGTGATATGCTGTATTTTTTGCCAAGAAATCTTCAAGGAGTTAGCTTTCCAGGACTATATTTTACCCCATTTCCAAGACCTTATTCTGGGGATGGAGGTTTTTCCTGCTGCCCAGGGAAGGGGCTGAGGCCCCATCCCTGGAGGGATTCCAAAGCCAGGTTGACCTAGTGCTGAGAGACAGGGCTTAGTGATGGTTTGTATCAGAGTGAGGTTGCTGGTTGGACTGGATGATCTGAAAGGTCCCTTCCAATCTATTGGAATTCTGTGATTCTAGATCATTGAAGTTAACACTGATCCCAAAGCAGCTTTAGGTTACAGCTATAGGTCCCGTCCCAGCATTTGAAAACTGCTACTAGAGCCTGGCACAGCTTTTCCCAGCGCCTTCTGTCTCCTCCCATTAAATGTTTAACATTTTCCTAATGTTTTCTTCACATTACATATTACCAAGCATCCATGTAGTGTAGAGCTTTGTCCCAATGTAAGGTAGAAGTTTATTCACGCCTCCCCGACCATTGGGTAACTCCTGCAGTGAGGTTCTCACCACGGAGGGAAGCCCAACATCCCCTCCATCAGAGGTGGATTTGGTTTGGTTCCAGTGCCACCTCTGCGTTGTGGCTCCTTGTGGTTACCAAACATGAGGTGTGAGACCAGCATTGCGTTTCTACAGCTCTTTGCTTGGGTTTTAGTAGCTGGGTGTCTTAAGGAGATCGGGTTGGTTTGTCTGGAGGACAGTCCTCTCAAATCATTTGCTTGCCCAAAACCTGTTTTGTGCAAAATTCCTACAATTTTAATCTAAAGTACGGGGCAGCAAAGATGCTGGAGGGATGGGAGCACCTCCCTGAGGAGGAAAGGCTGAGAGAGCTGGGACTCTGGAGCCTGGAGAAGAGAAGGCTGAGGGGAGACCTTCCTCATGCTCCCAAGGATCTGAAGGGTGGGTTGAAGGAGGATGGAGCTGGACTCTTCTCAGTAGTTCCCAGTGACAGGACAAGGGGCAACGGGCACAAGCTGGAACATGGGAAGTTCCATTCCAACAGGAGAAAGAACTTGTTTGGGGTGAGGGTGTCAGAGCCCTGGCAGAGGCTGCCCAGGGAGGGTGTGGAGTCCCCTTCTCTGGAGACCTTCAGGCCCCTCCTGGATGCAGCCCTGAGGGATGTGCTCTGGGCAACCCTGCTTTAGCAGGGGAGTGGGATGGGATGGGCTCCAGAGGGCCCTTCCAACCCTGACAATTCCCTGATTCCGTGTTGCCTGGTGCCTGTGCTGTGGTGTTCACAGCTCTGCTGCCCAACAGCATTGAACCAGGGATAAAATAGTTCCACTGTACCGTGTTTTGGTAAAGAAAATCAACATGTTTATGTTTAAATATTGGAAGATGAATGTATTTGGAGGACACACAGCTGCCAGGGTGCTGCTTAAACGCAGCTTTGTGCCTTTACCCCCGTCCGAGCGCTGTGTGTCTTGGATTTGATTCCTGGGCTGGTATTTATTGTGTAAATATCCTTGCTCTGCATGAACACAAGTCTCATTCGGAAAACAGGCAAAATGCTGCCTTGCACATTCCTGAAACATCTGAGTAGTTTTAGTTTCCGGGGATGAAAGAAGGGAATTTGTTTGGAAATTGAAAGGCTGGCTGTAAAAGATTAATAGCCAAGTCCTTTTATTTTTAGAAACCTGAAAAACTTCAGGAAAATGCAAACCTCTTGACCTTTCTTTCCCTGCATTTGGAGGCTTTGAAACAATTTATGGTTGTCTAATTGCAGACTTTCTCTTATTTTCAGAGTTAAAAAAGTTGTCTTTTTTTCCATCAGGCACTCAACGTGTATCAGCTACAGAAAAATAAATGGATTTCTCGTACTCAACAGTTCTTTTCAAAAAATATGTAGCCTTAGCATTGTGGCACTTCGTTATAATGTGGGTAGTTTATAACAGACAGGAATGAAGTATTGCTTCATTTGTAATTATTTTTAAAGGAAAGCCAAACAACTGTAGAAGGATTTGGAGCAACTGAGGTCCACACGTATGGCATGACTACCAGCACTTCAGGGTCCAGTTCCCTCTCCTGGCCTCCAAACTGGGAAGTGTCACAGGGCCATAGCTGCCCTGCTGGGAAATCTGGGATGAAAGGGGAGAACATCTTCCCCAGCTTCAGGCTGCTCAGAGTTTTCACCTCTTTCACCTCGGAAGGAGCCCTCTGGGTCACAGCACCATTAGTATTGCATAGACATGTGTCTGGCCCAGTGGTTATCTGGAATATATTTTTGGTCTTTGTGGATTAACTCCTAGAACCACTCAGGCTGGAGAAGAGCTGATGTAACTGCATTTGTTAAATGACATTAAACCCTGTAAGTGAGGACGATGGTGAGGCTGTAAGATCAAATTGCCAGGAGCTACACCGCGGCTGGCAGAACAAAAGGGGAAACTTATGGCCACAGAGGAGAAAAAAATCAAACCAAAAAACCACCACCCCACCCCAAAACACCTGGCCTGGGGTATAACTTCTCAAGATATGTGAATGTATAGTTGCTCTGTCTCCCTGTAGCGCAGCAGAGTGCCTGTAGGACACGCGTGTGCCCACATTTAAGCACCTTTGCTTGGTCTTGGCAATTAAGAGGGGGACAAAAAGAAATTGGGGAGGTGGCATTTCACCCCTAGATCCAAGGGGATGTTGTACCCTGCTCTGCTCCCGCTTGAAACCCGGGTGGACCTCTGTCTGTGGCCTTCAGCTCTGACCGTGCGTGTGGAAAAGCTTTCTGAGAGCCCAGGAGGAAATTAGTACTTCTGGCAGGAGGGCAGGTGCTGAGAAACAGGAGGCAAACAGGCAGGGGGAAGGATGGCTGAGCTTGGGAAGGTGTTGGGAGTGTTGGGAGGAAGAGGAAGGCTGGGCCAGGGCTTGGGTTCCTGGTGTGGTCAAGGGTGAGCGAGTAGCAGGCATGGGCAGCGCTTGGAGAGTCAGGGCTGGCATCTCCTCCTCCTCCTCTCTGGAAGAAGAGGGATTTCTTTTCCATCCTCAAGTTGGTTCACTTTCAGATAGTGTTTTTCCTCTTTGAAGCGTCTCCCCCGTGTCATTTAAATATAAAGCTTAGATCCTTGGCAGATTTATATCTCAGATCAGTAGCTCAGGTAACAATAAATATAATTAAGGTTCCTTGACCTTGTCTCTTTGAAGCCGTTGCCAGTTGCTTATCATTTTGATGACTTACCCATTTGATCTAAAATCACTCACTGCAGCTGCTGGCCTACAGGTGATTTTTCTAATTTTTTTTATTTTTATTTTCCTTCCCCTGCTCAAGCTACTAATCCTTTCTCAAAGAAGGAGATTGCTTTGCCCATGTGCCAGGGACAGACTTGTTATCCACCCAAATATCTGTCCTGGTTCCATTGAGTTATGTTGGGATTTCAAGGGAGGGGAGAGCAGCAGAAAATCAGAGCGTGGGGAGGCTGGAGAAAATAATACACGATTTAAATGCTTTATAGTTATAAATATAGAGGAGGGAGTTGAATTAAGGTTTTGTTTGGTGGCTTTGAGTGGAGTTTTCTAAATCCTGTGTACTTGATGTTCCTTTGCTCTTTGGGATTTAGCATACTAATCCATGTGAGATGTTATCTGTGTGAATCTGAACAGTTTGAGCTGCAGGAAACCAAATTGAAATTGCATTTGTTGCTACTGAAATACTGGAGACTCGTTTTGCGTAGATAATATCGGATCTAAACTAAGTCAAAAGGATTCTTGTCTGTTCTGTCTGCAGAGCTCAAGATAACTGCCATTTGTGTATCTTTGCTCTATGTGTATATTTGATGAATTGCAAACACGTAATATTTATGCTATATGTGCATTATAAGAATAGATATTTGAATATAATAGTTACTTTAATATGACTAATACCCCTAAATCAAATAGTCGAACTGACTCCTGAACTAGTCCTAGGTTTTCCTTGCACAGTTTGGTTTGGGGATGGGTGAGACCCCTGGGACTGCCATTCCCTGTGTCTCCCAGTGTGCATTTTCAAGATGGTTTCACTACAACTGCTGAGACGTTGATATTTAATCCATTTTGGAGGTCCAAGCACCAGTGATGTGCTTCCTCCAAGCCCAGGCAGCTGAGACTTGGCTTCTCCATCGATCCCTATGCGTATATGGTGATGACAGAGGGTGCTGCCAAGCTGTTTGAGCACGGTACCAGCTAAAAGAAACGTGTTAAATAGGGCAGGGAAGGGGTGCCAGGCCTGGAGTCTGTGTTCTGGCAGCTCCCTGGCTGCAGGCAGGGCACATCTTGGGAGTGTGATCTCCAAGTGCTGAAAGCACAATCATGGCGCCTGTCTGCAGCCGTTTCGTTAGTGCCGCTGTAAATTTATGTGATGAGGGTTGTTGCCTCTCTTCTCTTCTCTTCCCTTTTTCTTTTTTTCAAAACCTCAATTAAAGAATTGAATAAGGCACAATGGGTATGAAAGAAAAAGAAAACTCCTCTGCATTGCTGGTGGAGCTCCTTCAGTCGTAGCTCTTGATGAAGAGTGGCAATCTTGGGGGAAGTTTCATTGCTTTCTTCAGCTTCAGAAGCTGACTTGGGCAGACCTGTCATGTTTTGCCAGCCTTCGTGCAAAGGTGCCAACCACCCTTCTTGCTCTGCACTGTGAAATTAGTATGGGTTAGAATTCCTTAGGATGCCTGTGCTTAATTAACGGTGTCTGAATAGAACCCTCCTTTTATGCAGTGTTGTGTAGCAACAGTGACTAGAACAGGAGTATGCAAAATTAATTAGCTTTCAATAGACTTAGTATTTTTTTTGCTGCCTAAATAGGAGTGAGGCTCACTCTCAGGTTAAGGAAACCAGGTCTGTCCTGCAGGTGACAGCTTGTGTGGAGCTTGGCAGTAGGTTCTGCTGGGGCTGAAGGTGATGGGGAGCAGATAAATATTGATCTGGCTTAGAGGTATGAACGAGATTTGAGTGGCAATTAGAAATAGTCAGGAAGGAGTTAACTGTTTAGCTTAGGAAAGGTTTATTTCTATTTTATTATTTACCTTTTCTGTTGAAAGCTAGCAGTCTGAAGGAGCTCTGGGCTGTACTTACAGAAGTGCTGCCTGTGGGGGTAACCAAACAGATCCAATCACATCTGAACAAAATTTCAACTTGTTTTGTACTTCTAATAATTTTTTGAAGTGAAGTAAAATCCGAAAAGCAATAGAAAATAAAATGCAGTTGGAAAAAATGATGTGCAAGAGTACAGTAAGGTGCTCGGTTGCAGCATCTAGAGCAGTGCAGTAGGGTGGCATCCTCTTCTTACCTTGCTGACAAACTTTTCCTGGCCATTGGAGCTAAGGAGTATGCAGGTATGCACAGTGCACGGACGCTGTATTTTCCACCACGACTCACAGCTGCTCAAAGAACTAAAAGCAATTTCTTTCAGCGTGATGAAACAGAGAGTGCTGACTGAGTGGGAAAATAGCTCAGCCCCTTTCGGCTTCTATCAGAATGCAGATGAATTACCTAAATGTAATTTTAAAAGATATTAGGAAGAAGAAGATGAAAATGTGATTATTTCTGTGTAGCTAATGACATGGCTGGGCAGGGATGCTCCCTTTACAAGCTGCCCTGATGCTAGTGTTGGACTAAAAGGTGTCACCTTGATGCCAGTTTTCCTTTTGATTTTTCTTACTGTGGCCACAGATCACTTAAAAGTGGTGGTAGATCACAAATAAGCTCGTGTTTAATTTGTCACAACAGAGGGGGAAAGAATGAAATACTTACTGGTCCCTGCAGGGCTTTATTCCTCGTGAGGAGCATCATCATCCATGTGCGTGTGATAGTGACCAACCTGAGTGGTCTGGGATGTGGCAACCCCAGGCACAAACACAGGCTGGGAGGAGAATGGCTGGAGAGCAGCCCTGAGGAGAAGGACTTGGGAGTGCTCCTGGGTGAGGAGCTCAACACGAGCTAAAATTTATCATTTTCACTGGCAGACTTGCAGGTTCTCTTTTAGATACACACAAGGTGGATGTGAATTTTTTTTTTTTATATAGCACGTGGGACAACAAGGAGGTCACAGGGTGCAAAGCAGAAGATCAGAGTTAACATTCCTGCTGTCATCCAGCCTTGTGCTTCATTTCCTCACATCCGTTAATGAACTGTTTTCCATTTCTCAGAGGCTTTGCAGCGTACATTTGGGCGATGGGCACGTGGATTCTCAGTTTTTCATCTTATTTGCTGCTTTTGCCTGCGGACAGGTCAGGGCTGAGGGGTTGGTGGTTGCTCTCGGGGTGTTGTGTTGAGCAAATACAAAATATTCAATTCAGACTGAAATATAATTGAGATTTGCACATCTGGCTGCTTCCACAGCAGCCGGGGTGGCTCAGCTCCATCCCTTCTCCCTGGCAGCACCTGGAGGCTGCTGCTGCTCTGGGGACATGGGCGATGCCTCTGGGCCAGCCCCACTGCTGAGGTGTTTTCCTTTCTGTGTTTAAAATTGAACTGGAAAATCAGATGTTAGATAAGAAATACTCTTCTAAGTCCTTTTATTTCTAATAATATATCAGCTGCCATTACACAGTGCGTGAAGGGCATCCCAGATGATCAAGCCCAGCTGGCACGGGTTCAGGAAAGGCAGGTCCTGCTTGACAAACCTGATCTCCTTTGATGACAGTGACCCACTTGGTGGGTGGGGGAAAGGCTGTGGATGTTGTTTATGTGGACCAGCAGGTCAGGGAAGGTGATTCTCCCCCTCTGCTCTGCGCTCCTGAGACCCCACCTGGAGTCCTGTGTCCAGCTCTGGAGTCCTCAACACAGAAAGGNGCCAGGCTGGATGGATGTCCCTGTTGATGAGGAGATGCCCAGTGCAGCAGCTCTGTGGAGGCACACAGAGGTTTTGCAGTACTGGCTTCATGGGAAACCTGGAGGGAAGAGCGTGCAGGTCTCTGATCTTGCTGAGCATCTCCTTCTGTGAGTTTATTTTCATAGCAATTTCCAAAAATCCCGATTTTAAACCCACACATCACTACTTAGATGAGTACTTCTACAGGCTGACTTTGGTAGCAGTGAACCAACCAAACAAGATCCAACCTTGTGCTTACTTGGAAATACTCTGTGACTTCTGGATTCTGACCCCGAATGGTCTGAAGCAGGGAAAGTTAATTGTTTCTAAGAAAACTCCTTTTATCTGTGAGGCACAGACAATGCACTTTTATCTGTAAAAGCAGAAAAATAGAATTAGCAATTATATTAAAAAAAAAAGCCAACCACCAAATATTAATTAGCTTGGTGGGCATTTTCCCTTTGATTTGCATTTAATCCCACTGGTGTCTCGGATACGGTTGCCCACAGTGACACCTGCTGGCACTGGGAACAGGGCTGGCTTGCAGGCTGTTGGCTTCACGAGCAAATCATGCCAGGGATTAATTAGGAAAAATGAAGAGGATGTTAATTGTGGTCATGGAGACACCTCTGGCCGCCCAGCTTTGGTTGCCAGCCCTCTGCTTTGCAAGGGGACGTGGAGCTTGGAGTCTTCCTGCACCAACTGAGGAAGAACCTCTAGGGATGGAGCTGGTCATTAGAGCCCAGCTTTGTGCTGGGTAGAAGATCAGACATTTGAAATAAGATCATTCTCTCTTCCCCAAACCTTGATGGCTTCCCAGAAATCTACCCCAGCTCGTAGGTGCTTCTTTTTTTCAGGCAGTTTATTTTCCATGGGGAATGAAGTCACTCACGTTCACTGGAGTAGCTTTCATTTTCATGCCTGTATAATATTAAACATTCCATTAAGGTCTTGGGGATGTGTTGGAATTAAGTTCTTATTTCCTGCTGTAGGTGTGGTACTTGCAGCATCTCACAGTTCTAATAATAGTAATTGAAAAGTGTTTCTGTGATGGCAGAAAGCCAGTTCATCCTTAATCCATGAAATAGTGGGCATTGGGTATCTTAATAGATAACCACAAGACTAAGCAACTGGAGGAAGGGAGAAAGGAGTTAGGAGTGGAGTTACTGATGTGGTAAAATTGAAATGGTCCTATTTCCATACTGTGCAGAAGGCACCAAAATGCCATTTGAGATAAGTTTTCCTGTTTACGTTTTTAATACCTTGTGGCTTTCTGCCCTTCCTCAGTGGAAATTTTCCATGAAGCTTCCCAAAGTGGAATTTCTGATCACCCTTAGAGGTAAGACAGATCCTGTCTGCCTGATGGGGCTTGCGAGGGGAAGTGAGGCCAGATGGACCTGGTGGAATGGGCCCAGAGGAGGCCACCAAGATGCTGGGAGGGCTGGAGCAGCTCTGCTGAGGGAGCTGGGGCTGTTCAGCCTGGAGAAGAGAAGACTCCGGGGAGACCATTTTTTGGAGCATCCCCATCTGTTTCTTACCTTGAAGGGAGGCTCTGTAACCTGTCCATCCTTGCCTGTATTGCAGAGCTGAAGGTAGCACCAGCCCCGTGGAAGATGGCATTGATTAAGGGTATCTGGAATGAAATCAAGGTGAGGGGTTTCACCAAAAAAAACCCCAAAACAAAAGCCCAAACCCCTCTTGATTAAAATGTGTTGGAATTAAGTATGATAGCAGAGAAACTAGCCTCTAAAATGCATACTTGGATGAGAAAAGTGTACGTTTCTCCAGAAATTGAAAAGCAAATAGAAAAGGAGTAGAGGTGCGTGTCGCTGGGACTGTGTGTGCAGCACTGCTGCAGTACACGGCATGTTTAACCTCATCTTCCTGACCCTGGGTTGGAATCCAGACTCCTACAGGCTCTGCTGCAATATTAAGCAACCTAAATTGCTGGAGTAGCCTGTAGCCTAAGGACAATAGAATGTGAGGTACAGGGACCGGCACAGAGGGCTAAAACTCCTTCCTTGCTGTGCCTCCCTCACTGCTGAGGGGTTTAGAAAAGTGAAGGCAAAGCCTGGTCCTGTTGTAGATGCCCACCAGGAACTCCAGGTGGGATTTGGGGGTTTTCTTCATGCCATTGAAAGTCAGCTCAGGCCAGTTCTTCATTGCTTTCTGTCAAGTCAGACCTAACTTGCAAGTATGGCAGGAAAACTAATGCTGCTCTCATTTTAAAAAATAGGGAAGTTTTGCAAACATGAGAGATGGCAAAAGAAGTCAGCTATTTTATTATGTTTTTTTTTTCTGAAAAGGCTTTTTTACATAAGAGAACTCTGTAGTCAGATCTCAGAGGTGCATTGTGGACAAGAAAACACAGCTCTGCAGCGGGTAAACGCTCGCTGTCCCTGGTGTTTCACACCAGATGGGAGGTGAAGGGTCAGAGCACACAGCTTCGGGCCAGTGTCTCCCCAAACCCTCCTCCTCAGTGCACTAACGAGCACCTTGGCCCCTTTTTCGAGTCATTTGATGCTCCACCAGCCGCAGGCAGCTTTGGGAACAGATGCCCAGCATCAGAAATGAAATACCAGCTGCTGTCATGCTGCCTTGTGCTTGGGGACGCAGGGAGGCTGCTTGAATCTTCATCCTTGGATTTCCCCCAGTTGGGTCCCAAAGCACAGTGTGGGTGTCAGGAGGTTGCCTGACCTCAGCACAGCTCGCTGTGTCTCTGAGCATCACCAGAAAGGGGGAAAATTTCCCCCGAAGTGCAGCTATACATTGGGAAGGGCTGAAACTGAGCTCTCTGCTCAGCTGCAGGTTCCTTGAGATCAGCCAAGTCTGTCCCTGGTTCTCAGCTGAAAGTTGTGGAAAGCAGGCAAGAAGGGACCTCTTGCTGGAGATCTGGGTCCCTCAGATGCCCTTCCTCCATTCAACGTTCTGCTTGTGCTAAAAAGAAAGGAAAGACTCTAAAGAATCTCAAAATTAATGCAAAATTAAAATAACTGACTATATTGGTAATTCGGAGAGAAAAGTGCAAAAATAGCTTATTGTTGGGAATCCTTGTGATATCACTGCAGTGGAAAATGCTGGTGTCCTAAATCAGGGCCCAGGTGGAACAGATGTGCTCTCCTCTTTCTGACCCTTTTGGTTTACAGAGCAGGGGATGAGGTGTTAGAAAGCAGCCCTGAGGGGTAGGGACTTGGGGGTGCTGATGGAGGAGAGGCTGGACATGAGCAGGGAGGGTGCTTTTGCAGCCCAGAAGGCCCATCCCATTCTGGGCTGCATCAAAAGCTGTTGCCAGCAGATCCAGAGAGGGGATTCTGCTGCTTTGCTCTGCTCTGGTGAGACCCTACTTGGAGTCCTGTGTGCAGGGCTGGAGCTCTGAAGATAGGAAGGACATGGACCTGATGGAGGGGACTGGAGCAACTCTGCTTTGAGGACAGGCTGAGGGAGCTGGGGTTGTTCAGCCTGGAGAAGAGAAGGCTCCAGGGAGACCTAAGAGCAGCCTTCCAGGATCTGAAGAGGCTCCAGGAAGGCTGGGGAGAGTCTGTTTCCAAAGGCCTGCTGTGACAGGATGAGGGGCAGTGGCTTTAAGTTGGAGAAGAGCAGATTTAGGTTGGATATTAGGAACAAGTTCTTTCCCCTGAGGGCGGTGGGACACTGGAACAGGTTGCCCAGGGAGGTGGTTGAGGCCCCTTCCATGGAGATATTCCAGGTGAGGCTGGATGAGGCCCTGGGCTGGTTGGGGGTGTCCCTGCGGCTGGGACTAGATGGCCTCTGGAGGTCCTTCCAGCCTGGATGATTCTATGATCTCTATCCACTGTAAGAGACAGGAGATGTCTGTACCGTGGCTGTTAACAGCGTGTAGTTTTACATTATTCTTCTACCAGGGGGAAGGTTTTCCCGGGCTGTATTCCCTGTAGGAGCAGAGTTTATTAACTGTGTTGGTGGGTGATCCCATCTTTGGAGGAAGACTGGATCCTGTGCTCATCTGCTTGTAAATCCAAATTGTGATTTTTTCCAAATTCCTTGTAGAGAAAGCCGTAAAAGATACAGTCCCCTGTGTTTTGGAGTTAAAAAAGAAAGTAAACAGCAACCCTAAAAACACCCTGGTGAAGTGAGCTCTGGATGGATCACTGTGCTGTCCTTGCTCCGTAAGGAAGTCGTCAGCTGTCCTTTAGCAGTGCTGCATCTTGTGCCAAAAATCTGACCTCAGTTGCCTTTCCCAGTGTTGATCTGGTTTTCTTTTCAGGGATGATACTAAGATCTACTCAGCAAAAGCTGCTTTAAAGAGTCAGGCAAATATTTCTGTGTCTTATCGTTGCCTGACAGTTTGATGAGACATTCCTGTTGGAGGATGTTAATCTTTCCAGGCTTTATCTTTTAGTAATTTAAACTTTTACCATGTTCTGAATTTGTAATGTGGATTTATTTTATTTTAATTTTTTTTTCTTACAGCTTCATGATTAGTTACTAGTCATGTGAAAGTCTGGAATAAGTTGTAGGCACTGGGAACTTCCAGTAAAACTTCCTTTGTAAGGACTTCCTAGCAAAGTTCCCCTTCTCTCTAGTCTTCCTGAGCAACCCTCTTTGCTCCAGCTCTTCTCCCTTTTCTCCTGAGCCTGTCCCAGAACGTTGCTCTCACTGACCTCTACCACCTCTGTGCTCTCTTAACCCTTGAGCTACCTCTCCTTGAACTCTCCCTCTCTGTCTTTGAGGTTTGGCTCGGCCTTTTATCCTCTTCATCCCCATCTGTAGCCCTTTGAAATTTCCAGCCTTTTCAGCATCTTTGCCTTCCTCCCTTTCTCATCCTTCTGAAACTCCTGTTTCTTTTCAGAAGATCGTCCTACCCATTAATCTACTTTTATTTCTCTCTTCCTGTTTCTTTGCACATGAGGAAATGAAGTTGTCCCCCACTGGTAGCACTTCTGCAGTTGATCTCTTCTGGTGGCCTTTTGCGATGCCAAGTGAACGTGTGGTGGCAGGGCTGAGCTTCCTTCTCTGATCCCCTCATCCTTCCTTTTGCCTGTTCTTATCCTTTGAGCATCTTCTCGTGTGGTCTGTCTCCAAGAGCGTCAGGATTTTCAGTCCTTCTTGCCCAGTCACATGTTTTATCTCTCCTTTTCACGTCCATCTTCACTATGCAGCAGGTAGTTAACCCCCTTTCAGTGGCTGTGTCTCCACAAACCAGCCATTTGGAGCTTTTACTATATTCCTACAAGTTTCCTTTACAAAAGGACACTGGGCTGCAGTTGGCAGCTTGGGCGTCTCTTGGACCTCTGCCCTATGTGCTCTTGCTCAAGGAGGTTGTTATTGACCTGGGGGGAGGGCAGCAGGGGCAGTGTCAGGCTTGGTGGCCCATGCACGAGCTGGTGACAGCACTTTGCTCCTTGGTCTGTTTTCCAGACGGGAATGGAGACACACGTTTGCCTCCACATAGCTGAGAGGGAGCAGCGTCCCAGGCTGTTTGCAGCTTAGGAAGCCTGATTGCTCTCCAAAACCAGGTGTCAGACTGCATTTCTGTAACAGTGGGGATGGAACAAGAGCTAAAACACGGTTTCTAATGCTTTATGTCTACATTTAGAGAAGATTAAGGCAGGGCATTTCTTTATCAACAAAATATTAAACTAAATAATGCATTTTTATTTTTTTTTAGATTCTCTTTCCTCCTCTTTCTCCCTTTAAGTGTACGGTGCATTTAGGAATCAAAACTGTATCCGGGTTTTCATTTCAAACCTCAATGGATTCATCCAGTCCAAATCCATCTGGCATACTTTCTGCAGGTGTCTCATCACCTGCTTGATATTCTGCAACATCCCCTCATCTGAGAGGGGGCTGTATAAAAATCTTGGAAGCTCAGCAAGTCTTCATCTACTCAGGGCAGCTTCTGCTCTCCAGGCAGCCCCGTGGGCATTCACGAGCCTCTGAACATGCTCAGGTTTGCTCAAAACTTGTTTTTGAGAGAGTGCTGGGAAAGAAACCTGAAGGTGATGGCAGGTCTTGCCTCCTGTACAAGAAATCTTGTAGTCAAGTCAGATCATAAGGTTCCAGTAAAGTAAGAGTTGAGCGAGCCTTGTGATGATATGGGAGGAGACAGAGGAGCCTCCTTTCACTACAGGATTCTTCTCTGACCTTCAAGGAGAAGGAAAAAGAAGCAGCCTCAGTAGATGAAAAAGGTGTGGGCAGCACAGAAAAGGTCCTTGTAACAGTGCTGCCCGCTGCCTTGGGTGGGAGGAGGATGCTCAAGAGTGGGGAAGGGCTGTAGGCTCCTTCCAGCTTGTGCATTTGTCTTCCCTTTTGAACACAGGAATGTGGGCACATGTTCGCTAGATGTGGCCCCTCATGCCTTGTGTTGCCTTCTAGGTGTCCCTGAGAATAGCCCTTGGTGAGCACTGGGTTGAAGTCCAGTGGGATCTAGAAGAAAGATAGTAAAATCAGAGCAGAAACCACAAGGCTGTGTTTTTCATGACTAGAAGATGCCACCAGTGGAATTAATCTCTACTTCATGCCCTTTTCCTTAGAGTTGCTTAGTACAGGGGACATCTTTGATGAGACATGGCTGTTTAGTGTCAAACCTAATAAATCTTGGTGGAGTGTGTATCTTGCAAAAGTGGCAAGTGGACCTGTTTCTCCTTGTGGTAATAACTAGTGGATAGTTGTGTTGGGGTTGGATGTTCTGGTGATACCACCTTAACTTTTTTTGGTGTAAAAGAAAAGAGAACTGATGGCTGTTTTGAGGAGCAGGGGAGGGAGAAACAGCAAAACCAGGGAAAACAAGCTTTGCAATTCCTGAGGAGGTCCATCTGGAAGGCTGACATTAAACCTGCTTGGTTTTGCAGCATTTCTCTGCAAATAAACATTTTCTAAAATGCTGTTTTGTCAGTGTGAATGTTGTCACTTCAGACCCCAGAAAATGTTTAAGGCAGAAAGTCCAGAACAGAAACAAAAGTATTTTGAAAGCTGCTTGTGTTTGGGGTTTTGCTTGTGATTCTGTGAATTTGTTTGTTTTTTAAAGAAATTTTTACCAAAAGTAACATATTTAGATGTTTGTTTGTTTGTTTGTTTTAAAAAAGAAATGCACTGTGGGGGAGATGGATGATACACTGGGCGCTCTCATCAGACTGGTGTTACCCTCACTGGTTTATGCATTGCAAACCTCACTGCAGGGACCAACTCCTCGTTTCAAAGCCATCTCTGTGCTTCTGCTCCCCTGATGTGACCTTCGGCAGGGTTTTGGCCTCTTGGCACCGCAGCTGGCGTGCGTTACATAGCCCTCCACACAGAAAAGTCTGTTTTCCACCTTTTCCCAAATATTCTCAGTGTAAGCATGGCAGTCAGAGGCATCCAGCTAGAGGAAAAATAATGTTTTCTGAAGGGCAAGCGTCGAGGTTTCTCCATGAAGTCCATGTCAACACATGGTTGGGCATTAAAAACTTCATAGTTTTTGATGGTACCGGGTAACAGAAGCTCTGATTGAAGTTGGTAATTGACAAAGTAAGGCTGGTGGGCCAAGGTCTGCTCCTAAACGTGGGTGTCTGCCGTTGCAGAGCTCGTGTTTTCTCTGTGCGGTGGGTGAGGTGTCCACTGCTGTGCTGTTGGAGGAGGGAAGACTTCATGGCAGTGTGGTGGCATACCCAAAGGAGTGCCAAAAGCAGGACAAGGTGTCCTAAGCTCATGTGGTTGGCGTGGATGATGGTGGCACAAGGCTGTGGCCTGCACGGTGCCCAGCTGTTGCGTGTGGATCTGGCCACCCTTGGAGAGACATTCATCTGAGCCGCTCTGCTTTGGCTGTTCCCACCGTGTGAAGTTTTTGGCTTTTTAGGTCATTTTTCCTCCAATTAGTGGAATACTGGGAGTTTATGAGCTGCAAACTGTTTCCCTGCAGAACGGAGGGTTGTGATGGAAACCTCTCTGGGAAGGATGAGGTGCAGAAGTTCACATTTCAGACATCTGCATCCCATTCTAGCCACGATGTCACCGTTGCAAACAAAGAAGAAAAGAGGGAGAAAGCAACTGAAGTGTGTGATGCTATGGTTCTGTAATGCCTAGTGGAGGAAATTAATTGCAAAAATAACTTTTCTGAAAGAGATGCTATCAAGTGATAGCTGAGAGCACCCAGTCGGGTTTGTACATGTGCTCAGACAAACCCATTCAGTTGGGTCTTGTATAAGTGGGAGGTCTTGGCTAGTGAGGACTGGTGGGTTTGGTCTCAGGGAGCGTGGTGACTCAAAAAAACCCAGTTATTGTAAAAAAATTGGTGCTATTTCTTGTTGACAGCTAGTGCCTCACTATTTCTAATTTTGTCAACAGGACAGGCTGAGGGAGCTGGGGCTGCTCAGCCTGGAGAAGAGAAGGCTCTGGGGAGACATTAGAGCCTTCCAGGATCTGAAGGGAGCTCCAGGAGAGCTGGGGAGGGACTCCTGGTCAGGGAGTGGAATGACAGGACAAGGGGGAACGGTTTTAAATTGGAAGAGTGGAGATTTAGATTAGATCTTAGGAAGAAATTCTTTGCTGTGAGGGTGGTGAGGCACTGGAACAGGTTGCCCAGAGAAGCTGTGGCTGCCCCATCCCTGGAGAGGTTCAAGGCCAGGCTGGATGGGGCTTGGAGCAACGTGGAGTGGTGGGAGGTGTCCCTGCCCAGGGCAGGGGGGTTGGAACTGGGTGATCTTGAAGGTCCCTTCCAACTCCAACCGTTCTGTGATTCAATGCAATGTTGATCTCATAAAAATCCAATTACTTCTCAAGAGAGTTTTAATTCCATGGGGTGCTTCTCCACTTAAGGCTCGGGTGGCACCTTGGCATTCTGCGCGGGGCAGAGGAGTGACCCCTCGAGGCCTTTCCACTTCCCACCCTTCAACAATAAGGGAGTTAATAAGCTCTTGGTTGTTCCAGCAATAAGGATAAGCCAGGGCCTCTCTGCACCATCCCTTGGTGTCACCAAGTCTGATCACCCTGAGAGTGAACAGCTTCTGAACCACATGCTGTTCATTTTGGAGAAGAATTCCCAGACAATTGGTTCCGTTTTACCTCAAACCAGGACAACAGGGAACTGGGGTATTGCGAGGTGATAAACCAGCTCTCGCTCTGTAGAGAAGTACCTTAAGGGCGTGATGGTACTTTGTGAGACAAGAGCCTAGTTAGCCTGACAAACGCTCTACATCTTGCAGCATTTATAATTCATTGGAGCTCAGCCTTTATCCCTATTTGCTGAAGCCTATAAAATATACATTTGCGGCTTGGAGGTATGAGAGTGTTCCCAATGGGAATTTCTCAACTTTATCATCCCTGTTTTCTTGAATGACTTTGATGCCAAGTTGGGATCTCGATGCCTTGGCTTAAAGCCATTTTTTCCTTCCCTTGGCCCTGTACACTTAAGTCCCTTGTAACTGTTAGCTCTGCTGCCTCGTTATCTCAGCCCTGCCTGGTCACACAGCTGGGTTTTTGCAGCCTACGTTTCTATTCAGGTTTTCTCAATTTCACTTTGATGCTGGATTTCCATGGCATTTTTCTGCTAGAGAAAAAGAACACGTAAGAATGGTTAATCTACTCTCGTCAACTCTTCCAGCAAGGAATTCATTTCTGTGTTTTGCTTTAATTTTGTTGTGGCCTTGAGGAGCTGTGTCTTAAGAACCGTGCTCAAAAACCTATTTGATGCTTCGGTTTCAGTGAAATCCATCTGAGGTATTAAATTGGCTTTCATTGCTGAACCTTGGTATTGCTTCTGAGGATACAGCACTCTGTCCAGAGTCCCTTCCTCTTGGCAGAAAGGTCTAAAAAAATCAAAAACTCTAGTCCTGATCCCAAATCTGGGGTATTACACTAGTTGCACGTGTTTTTATTTGCTGACTGCAAAGGTGGGATGGAAATATGGAAATAATCTAAGAAGATGCCAAGAAATTATTGTTCTCAGCATCAGAAGGAATCCCTTCAGCAGAGCCTCACACCTTGCTAGAGCTCAGCCATTGAACTGAATCTTGAAAAGGGATTCCAGAAGCAGCAGTGGGGTCAGTCTAAAGCTAGTAAAGGCACCCTGAACCTGCTTGCTTTACTGCTTTACCCGTGTGTGTGATTTTTAATTCAGATGTTTTCATAGAATCATAGAATGTTGGAAGGGACCTTCAAGATCATTGAGTCCCAACCCCCCTGCCCTAGGCAGGGACACATCCCACCAGACCAGGTTGCTCCAAGCCCCATCCAGCCTGGCCTTGAACCCCTTGTCTAATGAGTCTGGGTTGCACATACTAAAATCGGAAACCTTCTGACCAGTATTTTCAATCATTAGATTTTTGGGAGCCTACAAGATTCCACTTGGAGAGGGTGTGACCTCCACACCTTATAAAGTCAAGTCCCTTCAAGGAGTCTCAACCTGGATGCTCAAAAACGTGCATCCTCAAAACCTCCTATCCATAAACACTCCATTTAAGAAGTAAGACTCTGCAAATGTGTGTCCATGGTCTCCTTCAGGCTTTTTTCCCTCTTTCTACTCTTGAAATTGCAAATCAGAAAAGAAACTGGTTTTTAGACTTATCAGAGTCCATTCAGGATCAGGGCAGCCCACAAGTGAACTTGTCCTGACCCACATTCTCTGGTCTCTTTCGTGAAGACTGGCATAATAATTTTTGGTATTTATGATTCTGATAAATTTCTTTTTTTTATTTCATTAAAAATCTCTAGTGTCTGAAGAGTATTAATTACTGAGATACTGCTTTGACATTTTTATTTAGTCAGATTTTTTTTTTTAAGATAGTGAAAACACCTACAGCCTGTATGTATTTTAAAGAAGTAACCCAGAGAATTCCTTATTATTGTTCACTCAGATATGTTTTTTTCCTTTTCCTGGGACAGTTATTTTTCATTGATATCCCCACATCCCCAGTGCTCCCAAACCAAAGATGTTTTTCTTAGATGTGGCAGATATATTTACATAAGCCTTTACCTATTTATTTTCATGTTGGGGTCTGTTATCAGTCCTTAAGTGGCACCAAAAAGGTTGAGTGTGAAGATATATAAACAAACACAGGACAGCAAAATACCCTTGGAAGAAAACATCCCAAGCTTATTAAAATTCTAGGATTCTGAGTAATTCTCTGTCTTAGCTCAAATCTCTCCTTGCTGGTGTTTATACATACTCTGGGATTGAAAGATCTGTCAGTCTTTTCTGAGGCTTTGTGCTGTCCTGTAGCTTCAGACAAGGCCAGAGCACGGGGAGGTGTTGTCAGAACTCAGTGCTGGGGCTCAGCAGACCTGACACCCACAACCACGACCATGCTCCCTGCAGGGATTTGGTTAGAAAACCCCAGCAGTTGTTTGAGCAGTAGGAGATGTAGGGAAAGGTTGGGTGGGAAGCTCCTGGAGTTCCCCTGCCTCTGCGTACTGCTGAACCTGCCGAGTGTAGAGCATCTCTGAAGAAAATGCAAGGGTTTGAGGGGACTAAATATGGATGTAGAGTCTTTACTTAGAGCATAGAATCGTGGAATTGTCCAGGTTGGGAGGGACCTTTGAGATCATCCAGTCCAACCACCAACCTCACTGATGAAAACCATCACTAACCCCTGTCTCTCAGCACTAGGTCAACCTGGCTTTGAAATCCCTCCAGGGATGGGGCCTCAACCTCTTCCCTGGGCAGCCCATTCCAAGGCTTAAGAACCCTTTCCCTGTCAAAATTGTTCCTGATCTCCAACCTGAACCTCCCCTGGGACTTGGGAGAAGAGACTGACCCCCCCGGCTACACGCTCCATTCAGGGAGTTGGAGAGAGCCAGAAGGTCTCCCCTCAGCCTCCTCCAGGCTAAAAAAACATACCAACTTCATTTTTTTTTGATGTATAAATAGCCATTGATTTTCCTGGGGTAACAGGAGGGGTGGAGCTATCCCATCAAGTGTAGATGCAAGCTTTGATAAGCTGTGACATAATTTTAGCAAGTTATTTCCACAAGATAAGGTAAAAAAGAGTGATTAAACTGCTATAGTACCAGGAGAAGAGCAAACATCATTTGTTGAATAAAGCCCTTGCTAACAAGGTTGTAAAAATACCCAAAAAGTAAAAATGGAAAAGAACAGTTTTTACAGCAGACATATTATTGTGGTTTACTGTATTCTGTATTCTCCATTGAAAATTCCTCTGTCTGGTTTATTTTGTATAAATGGATTTGGGCCGTGAGGATAATTCATCTGGGCAAAAGCTGGCACTAGCACAGGAAGAAGAAAAATGGGCAAGCCATAAACGGTTTCATTTTAATTATTACATTTCTTGACAGAAGACAATTTTTAAGTCACAGCCGATGTCAGGCCGGGGTAAAATTGGTCCAGGATTATGTTTCCATAATCGTTATCTTGCAAAGCTGCCAAACTGTGTGCTGAATTATGGTCTCTGGTTCTATTTGTTCGTCTTAATATATATTTCTTTTTATTTTTTATGTTTTTTTACAGACCCATTATGAAAGTGGAGAGTATATCATACGACAAGGTGCTCGAGGGGACACGTTCTTTATAATCAGCAAAGGGAAGGTAAGCTGACTGCCCCACCACAGGCAAGGGGGACAATGGCAGGGGTGGTGACACGCTCTCCAAATTCGGTGCCAGCCAGCCCTTTCCCTTCCCCAAGGCACAGATGTCCCAACACTTGACGTTTAATTAAGCTTCTTGGCTCTGTGTCAGTAGGGAAGAGTGGCCCAAAGGGGGAAAAATAGCTCTCATGATATTTTAGACATAAAAATAGTGCTCTCAGTGAACACTTTGGGGTTGAAAACAGTTCTTGAGTCTCAGTAAGCGACCAAAAAACTCAATTATTTTTTTTTTTAACAATATCCCCTACAATACTCAATGATTTCTGTGCTCAGTATCCCTCTTACAAGGCTGACTTCCAGACTTCAGTCCCATGGCTGTCACTTCTCAGCTTCTCCCTAGTAAATAATAGGAAGCCAGAGAAGCCTGAGGTTTCTCCTTGGGGAAGAAGAAGGTTTTGTTCCACTGCTCTAGGGTAAAATACGCTTTTAGACCTCGTTTCCCATAAAATCCTGACGGGATTTTGTGGATAGAGTTTTATTTCTTCCATTCAACTTCATTTTTTAATTGGCCTAATGCTATTACACTAGAGAAACGTTTGGTTTCTTTCTACGTAGAGGGTGGAGATGTTCAAGGGAATACATTTCCCGCTGCAGATGAGATGGGATACACTGAAAGTAAATCCAGATGGATAAATATGCTTGAAAGTCGGCCAGCCCCAGCCTCCTGGTTCATGGATCTGATGTCCTCACCAGGGCACATATTGACGTTGCCCTTGCGTAACTGGGGGTAGCAACAGGCCCCTGGCGTCTGCCGAGGAAGAGTGTGGGTGTTGTGCACACCGTTGGGTTGTTTCCCAAGGCAGATGTCAGTTTGTGGGTTCTAGAACTAGATTTTCTACCATTCTCTAGCTCTGGGAACTAAATCTTCCATCAGAAGGAAAAAAAAAAAAGTATTTTTTCAGATGAGTTAAATAACCATGCAGAAGTTTCTGAAATAAAGGTAATCGTGGGCTGCAGAAAGCCAAGTTTGATGCATTCCTTTGTGCCCTTTCATTTCCCTCTACTCAGAAGGAGTATGTCGTCTTCTCCTAGAATAAGGATAACCATGATACACACTTCAAATCCTTCTGGTTGGGTTTTTTTTTTTTTTTTTTGCCATGTTGGCCAGCCTGTTGGCAAGGGTGCTTTTGCCCCACTTGGTCATGTGGATCCCATCCCTTCCTGGCAGTCCTCGAGCTTCAAAGAATGGCCCTTGGCTATAAAAACTGAATCCCTCTTTATACCAGCTGGACAACTAGCTGTTGACCTCCACCTCCTCAAGCCCTGATGTCTCACCTTCAGGATGGAGGAGAAAACCACCCACTGCTACAGAGCCCTGTGGTCCTGCTTGAGATGCTCCTTGGCTTTATCCATGACCTTTGCTGCTTTATCCATGACCTTTGCTGCTTTATCATTCTGGGACAGCTGATGGCTAGAAAAAAGGGGCTAAAATGGAACATCACACGTGGGCTTGCTGGGAAATTTCCAGACCTCAGCTGGGTCCTGGTGGCTTGACAGAAATCCTTGCAGAGAGGGTTAAATTATGGCCGGTTTTCTCTTCCAAACTTCCTGATTTTGCAAGAGAGTTATCCCTGCCTGATGGAGGATGGACAGAGTTGGAGAGTGTTTAATTGTAGTGCCTGTATGTGGGACGTGGAGTGGAGCGATAGGACGTGAGGCGTAATGGTTCTAAATTGGAAGAGGGGAGATTTAGATTGGATATTCGGAAGAAATTCTTTGCTGTGAGGGTGGTGAGGCACTGGAAGAGGTTGCCCAGAGAAGCTGTGGCTGCCCCATCCCTGGAGGGGTTCAAGGCCAGGCTGGATGGGGCTTGGAGCAACATGGTGTGGTGGGAGGTGGGCAGGAGGGATGGAACTCTTGAAGGTCCCTTCTAACCTGAACCATTCTGTGATGTCAGGGGCTGTGTCATTATGTGGCAGCTGGGATTTGTATCCCATACTGGCACGGGGTGAGAGAGCCGAGAGTGTTTAGATGAGCAGTTACTTTTTTTTTCTTCTGAAATTATTTCAGAAAATGAGAAGGATCCCCTGGTGATAGGAAATTGCCACTCAGAGATTTGAAGTCACCTTCTTGTTGTTGCAGTGCCAGCTTCTTCATCTTAAGCTCACTCTAGGTTATGCTGCCCATGGTGTTAGGGTGGGGAGAAAGTCTGTTTTCCATCAGCAGTGATTGCCTCTCTCTTTCACTGTGAAAATAAAAAATAAGATGGTATTTGCCTTTAAACCTCAATGAAACTATTTCATTTTTGATCCAGCTGGAGTTATCCCCTCCCTGAATTTGAGAGAGATTAAAAAGGAGAGTAGGCATCTTTGATCCTGTAATGCTCCAGACTGTTTCATTTCAGTTCTGTCTAAATGCAGATTATTTTTGTGATTCCTTTCCCTTAAGTGAAGAAATCATGTGGAACAAAGCTCGGAGAAGCCCATGCCATGTGTCTGTCTGATACACAGGAAATATTTGGAACCTGTTTCTGCTGCTGACTCCATACAGGCAATGACTGTGCTTGTGCACCAACGCTATGTTTAGAGTTAAAAACCTTCAAAAAACCACAGTTACTCCATTTTTTCTGAGTGAAAAATAACTGCTGATTTTCTTGGGTGGTTGGTTGGTGATGCTGAGGGAAGAGGGTAGGACTCTGGAGAATTCCGTAGTTCCCAGAGGAGATAAGGACCAGAGCTTTTCCTGAGAGATCCAGGAGATGCTGGATTCCTCTCTGAACAAACAGGTTTTATTTGTTAATTGAAAGTTTTCTAAATGCTGGGGGGGGTTGGCTTTTCAACAGGTGAACGTGACTCGTGAAGACTCCCCCAGTGAAGATCCGGTCTTTCTCCGTACTCTAGGGAAGGGAGATTGGTTTGGAGAAAAAGCCCTTCAAGGGTAAGTGCTCCTTATGATGCAGCTCTTATATTGAGTTGATTTTTCAATGACTTCTGCAGCCTTCAGGGGGCTCTTGGTGTTTGGAAGGTGATTGGGAATAGGTTTATGCGTTTGGGGTCAAGCATTGACACTTGGTGATGCTTGTTGCAAGCGGGCTGCACCTTGATGAGGAAGTAGGGTTTGTCCTGCCGTTGAGTGGCCAGATGTGGTGGGTGCTTTGGCCTTTAAAAATGGGAATCCTTAAACACTTGAGAGCCTCAAGGGTAGTGGCAAGAGGGGAGAGAGCAGCCCAAGTTGAGCTGAGAAAGGGCTTGCAGTGGCCTCCACGATGTATGTGTGCCCAGTTTATGTATCCATGGATGGAGAAAAGTGGTGGAAATACGGATGCCAGGCTTTGATTCAAGTTTGCACAAACATATGAAAAGGTTTTAGCAAAGAAGTTGTCTGCAGAGTAAGATGCAAACAGCTTGCTTTAAGGCTGTCCTGCTCTATCTCTAGGCTGTTGTCTTTGAGAGGAGCGTTTTTAATGGACCATTTGCTCCATAAGAACTGTCTTTGAAAATGATGAAATTACTTGTTTTTCGCTTGGAGTTAGTTTATCATCTTCAGTTGTGTCGCTTTATAAATCTCCATGGGTGTGTATTCGTGATGTCATTGAGCCAAAGCAAAACATGCAGTGACTAGACTGCGAGCAAAACCATAGCAGGATGGCAGCCAGATTGAGGAGATGAGAACATCTCTGTGACCAACGTGAAGGATTTTAGGGCATGGCTTATGGAAAAGGAATTTGGGAAGCCCTCCTGGGTGCTGGTGGGTCGGTTCACAGATGGGGGACCACCAGAGGAAGCTCCTGCTTGGCACAGAGGCCCCCAGCCAAAAGGTGTCCATTCTCCCTTCCTCATTCTCATTTTTAAAGAATAAATTGCAGCACTTTTTGGGTTGTTTTTTCAAAGTGTCTTTGTGGTGCACAAGGTGAAGAAGAAATCGTGGTCTGTAGGTCATGCAACGGGGATGCTGTGATGGCAATTGCAGTGATATTTGAGCTACAGTAACAGATTTATATATAATTTTTTTCTTACCTTCATGATTTGAAAATGAGTGTGGTGGTACCTGTGTCTGTTGGGACAGAGCAGCATCTTCCTTTCAAAAGAATCCGCATTATTTCTCATTTATAGCTCTGCCTCTGGAGGCTCTTGTGCAGTTATTTACTCAATGTTACACAAACCAGTTCTCCTATAATTCTGCCAAAATCCGTGGTGTATGTTTCGTGCGCTGATAATTTGCAGGAGCATTAAAACAAAATGTCTGTATCTATATATACATGCATGAGTAGAAGTGTCAAAAGACAATTTTCTTGTCGACTGTCCAAAAGTTTTATACCATATTCCTCAAAATAGAAAGGACTTGGACCTGTTGGAGCAGGTTCAGAGAAGGGCAATGGAACGGGAGAGGGGTCTGGAGAACAAGTCTCCTGAGGAGAGGCTGAGGGAGCTGGGGGGGTTCAGCCTGGAGGAGGCTGAGGGGAGACCTTCTGGCTCTCTCCAGCTCCCTGAAAGGAGGGTGTAGCCAGGGGGGGGTCGGTCTCTTCTCCCAAGTCCCAGGCAATGGGACAAGAGGAAATGGCCTCAAGTTGCCCCAGGGGAGGTTCAGGTTGGAGATCAGGAACAATTTTGACAGGGAAAGGGTTCTTAAGCCTTGGGATGGGCTGCCCAGGGCAGGGGTTGAGGCCCCATCCCTGGAGGGATTTCAAAGCTGGGTTGACCTAGTGCTGAGAGACAGGGGTTAATGATGGTTTGTATCAGAGTGAGGTTGATGGTTGGACAAGATGATCTCAAATGTTCCTTGAACCTGGACAATTCTATGATTCCATTTCATTGCTGTGCTTGGGAGAGAGGCATCCAACCACCTAAGGCTGTTGGGGGAGTCTGGGGAGACTCCCAGATTAGGGTGTAAGAAATCAAATGGGATCTGGGATGGAAAAGGGATGGGAAAATGGGCTGTGCCCCATCCTGGCTGGGACACTCAGAGAAAGGTCCCACCTACAGTGATTTTTCTTGCTTGTTGCCTTGTGATGAAGCTGTTCCTTGTTTACCAGTCATGCCAGGGCTCGCAGTGCAGAGATTCATTATTCCTATTTCAGTCCAGTTAGGAACAGAGGAAAAGAAGATTTCAAAGATGTTTAAAAGCTGTTGGCAAAGCCCTGAAACAAAACCCTCCCCGGAGGCTCTGGAGGGTAAGAGCTCAAAAGCCTGGACATCTGGAAGCAAAGAGGCAAAGTGACCCTGAGATGGTGTCACCATATGGTTCCCCTTGGGGCTGGCTTTCTTCCTGTAGACATCTGGCCCCTGCTTGGGTGAGGAGAGGTGGCCAGGTGGACCTTTGCTCTGATTGAGCCCCTGAGGGCACACCCCGGCAGTAATTAAGCTCCACCAAAATGTCTGTGTGTCCTGTCCAGGTGTTTGGGTGCCTGGGTCATAAAGTCTTGAAAATCACAGAATCAGGGAATCGTCAGAGTTGGAAGGGACCTCTGTAGAACATCCCATCCAACTCCTCTGCTAAAACAGGGTTGCCCGGAGCACGTCACTCTGGACGGCATCCAGGTGGGGCTTGAAGGTCTCCAGAGATGGGGACATCACTCCAGCACAAAGATGTTTTATGATAGTGCTGTTGCAGAGTGAATGATGAAGTCTTCATCGGGGCCTTTGTAATTTGGTTCGTTTCATTATTGCAAGCAGGTGTTGGTCACTGAGGTAGTTGCTTCATTTTCTCCAAGTCTTCACCCCTTAATTCTTCATAAAACTTGTGTTAGCTTGTGTGGGAGCTTGCAGCGAGCGTCTTCAGCCGGTTGCCAAAAGCTCTTGGTGCTCCGGGAAGTTCCCTGGCAGGGAAGAGGCTCCCAATTAAGAGACTCATCCAAAGCCTTTTTAAACGAGCTGGCAGGTTCCCCCCAGAGGTTGGTAGGCGTGCTCTAGCTCACAGACATGCAGCTTTGCCACCTAACAAAAGTGAATCTGGGGGTTTGGGAGCTGCCTTGACTTCAGCCACCCTGTGTATCCAGAAATGAGGAGAAAGGACCCAGAGCAAGATGTCTTAGCTCTGACAGTGTCCTGCCTGTGTTGTTGCTAGTGAGGGGATGGTTACCTTGCACTTTTCCAACAGGAATGAAGTGATATTATTGACTCCTCTTGTCTTAGGTAAGAATACAGAATGCATGGGACCAGGTGAAAGCAAAGGTCCACCTGGCCTGGTGTCCTGTCTTACACAGCAACCAGAATCAGTTGCTGAAGAGCATCCTGAACATGAGCTGGTTTTATTGTTTATAATCCTTGGTGGGTTGTCGATTTGCTGTTCATGTCCTTCTGTGGCAATTAGTTCCACAGTTTAATTGTGCAGGATGAGAAGAAATGCCAGTTTAAATGAGGGGAGTGGTTTTTGGATGTGCCATCTGCTCCTCTTACAAGCTGCATCCAAGTTCTCAGATGTGCAGTTGACTTCTTCATTTGCAGAGAGCTCGAGAGTCTGTTGATTGAGTCTCTAGACGTGGCAACAAGCTATTGATCATTTTTCTTTGACATGTTTACAGTTTGTAGCGTCTTAAATGGCTTGGTAAGTTCTCTGAAACTTGGTCCGTGTTTTTCTTTAGCCAGAACTGCACTTTTTATCTAAAGATATTTGGAACTAGAGTTGAACCAAGGGCAGTATCATTCTGCATCCTGACAAACAGCTGTTCCGTCAACAGTCTGAGGATTTGTACTAATCTGTGCCAGTGACATGGAGAGCTGGTAACATCTTCATCCAGCGGGTGTTGGTGAACCTTCCCAAAAAGCCGTGTGACTTTTCATAGAATCANCAGGTGGGGTCTCAGGAGCACAGAGCAGAGGGGGAGAATCCCCTCCCTGGCCCTGCTGCTCACGCTGCTTTTGCTGCAGCCCAGGCTGGGGTTGGTTTCTGGGCTGCCAGCGCGCACTGCCGGCTCCTGGGGAGCTTCTCATCCAGGAGCACTCCCAAGTCCTTCTCCTCAGAGCTGCTCTCCAGCCATTCTCTGCCCAACCTGTATTTGTGCCTGGGATTGCCAGGACCCTGCTGTTGACTTGGTTGAACTTCATGGGGCTTGCACTATCCCACCTCTCCAGCCTGTCCAGATCCCTCTGGATGGCATCCCTTCCCTCCAGCGTGTCAACCGCACCACTGAGCTTGGTGTTGTTGGCAAAGTTGCTGAGGGTGCACTCAATCCCACTGTCCATGTCTCCAATGAAGATTTTGAACAGCCCTGAAGGTTTGTTGTGCGTGGCAAGTTAGGCAAGAACTACTCTTCCAGGCTGGACTAGGTGTGGGGTTTCTTCAGGACCAAGGTAATACAGCAAGGGGAGCAATTGCAAAAAATCCCCCCCGCAAAGGCTCTTCCAGTGTCTGTGTTTCCACATGCACTTAAAAACCTGGAGCAGGGCTGGAGTTCAGCTGTGAGATGATGAATCGGGGCCTTTCAGCTGCTTGATTTTCCCCACGGTTAAATATCTGGCTTCCAAATTTCTTAAATTTCAGGGCAATTGACTTGGAAATGAGATGCGGTTTTATATGATAATAGCGCTGAACAAAGCCGGCTGCAGTCGAGCGGCAGTAAACACTGCATTAAGAAGGCAAAACAAATGTTTATGTACTTCAGCAAGATCAGGGAACACCAGAATTGGAGCCTTTTGTGCTTTATCAGTCGGCGGCTTCGTGCTGCATTTTGAGCAGCCGCTTTGCATTTCACAGTTCCTGTTGACATGAAATGTGTAATCATGGAAAGACATCGGCTACGGGAAGAGTACAGACAGTTGGATTGATAGAAGGCCCGTGCACCAAATACAAATCTCTGGCTTTTTATTTGCCTGATCAATCTCAAAACTTCTTTGGGGAAAAATAGTCATCAGGAAACAATTAGCAGTAAATTCAAAATTTTACTGCTCTTTTTCTAACAAAAAGTACATAGGGAAAGTTGCTCTGATTTCTACGGGAAAGTTGTGCTCAGAGCCCACTTCATGATTCAAATGCAGTTAATAAATAACCAGGTTGTTTTAAGTCTTAAGGGTAAGAGTCGTTTGTTTATAAGAGCTTATTTATAGTTCTGATTTCTGTTTTTTTTACAACTGAATCACAGCCCAGGAACTAACATCGTGTATTTGCTTTCCTTTGAGGATGCAGTCCTGCAGAGCAAGCACAGCATTTCTCCTCTTGAGTTTAACACATATATAACATTGGGCATTGAGATGGTGCTAGATGGAGGAAGGCAGAAAGAGAGGGGGTTTGTAGTTACAAATATATTTGCTTACACTTACTGCCCTGGATGTCTCCGAGGATTTTTCCAGTGTCTTTTTGCCTGGGAGTTACTTCAGAGCTTGAAAGAAACCCGATTGCTGAAATAAGTGGTGCAGGGGAAACACCACGGCCCTGTGATATTGCTGCTTTTTATTGAATATCAACGCTATTAGAGCACTGTTCCTATAAAAAGGATATCTTCTGATTTCAAAGATTTTTAAAATAGCACCGTTTCGGGGGGGCGAAGTAGGGGGGAGGGTGTATCCTATGTGAACAGGGAAGAGTGAAAAAAGTCAGGGATAAAAATGATTGCAAGGGTGAGATCTGGTAGTTCTTGTATACTTGAAAGAGTCATGGACCTGAGGGTGTAGTTTGCAGGATGTGAAACAGCCTGGGGAGGACTGAAGTTTTCTTGGGGTGCTGGCTGAATCCTCCCAAGTCTTCCCCTTTGCCTCTTGTGTGGCACTGATGGGGCTTTTTTTGCAGTCAGTATCTGCACTGTGCAAAAGAAAAACAAAAACAAAAAATCCAGAGCAAACAACAACAAAACCCCCCACCTAATTTACGTCCTGCAGCAACTGTTTTGGCTTTTTTGCCTTCTTAAGGCCTTTGTGTCAACAACAAATGTTGAGGAGCGAATTGAAACATTTTATTTACTTAAAATAGAAAAATATGATGCTTTTGTCAAAATGCTGAAACACGGGTTTATGGCAAATGTTTCTAGTTGGGGAAGAAAATAAATCCATAATCCAAAGTAAATGTAGTACTAGGGAGAGGAGGAAAAAAGTCCCTGTAGAAAACCTCCAGAGGAAATCATGCAATTTCTTAGGAAAGTGCTCCCATCAAAACACTCCCGCTAGCTCTGTTCGGGTTTGTAAGTATTAAGTGGAAGTGAAAAAAAATGCAGCACTGAATTCTAATTCTCTTGCCTGCCTTAGAAATACATGACTAACTGAAGAAGCCTGCCGGGGACAGGGGCAGGAGCGTGCGTTATTGCCGGGGATGCTGCCAGCTGCTCTGCAAAGCTACCTCTCATCCAGGAGAGAGAATTCGTGTGTGCCAGCCCTCGGAGCAAGTGTACAGCAATAAGTAATCATAGCGGGGGGAAACACAGCGAAAATGTTCTACATTTGTTGGGAGGAGGGGTTGCCTGACTTCTGTATCACTTATGGAGCCAAAAAAACCCGTGTGTGCTCACACACATCCCTCCTGGGATGGCTGCTTTCGTGAATAGATAAACTTATGTGTGGCACAACATGATGTAGGCTCCTTTTTTTAATACCAGGAATGGATTTGGTCTTGTGTGTTCAGGCTTGTAATTCCAAAGAATGTAAAAAACATTGATCAAGTTTCCACGCATGAAAATTTTAGGGTTTGGGTTTTTTTCCTGCCAGGATGCACAGTAACCCACTATCGGAATGCAGCGTCTACTCATTTTGTCATCATTAATAAGGCATCATTGGAGTATGAAATACTGAGAAAGAGTCCCTCCCCATCTCTCCTGTAACCCCTTTTAGGTACTGGAGTTGGCTGTAAGGTCTCCTGGAGCCTTCTCTTCTCCAGGCTGAACAGCCCCAGCTCTCTCAGCCTGTCCTCACAGCAGAGCTGCTCCAGCCCTCCCAGCATCTTGGTGGCCTCCACTGGACCCGTTCCACCAGGTCCATGTCCTTTCTCTGTTGAGGACTCTAGACACCACTGTGGTGAGTTCTCTTCTCTGAAGTCACAAGAGGACATGGCCTCAAGTTGCCGCAGGGGGAGGTTCAGGTTGGAGATCAGGAACAATTTTAGCAGGGAAAGGGTTGTTAAGCCTTGGAATGGGCTGCCCAGGACAAGGGTTGAGGCCCCATCCCTGGAGGGATTTCAGAGCCGGGTTGACCAAGTGCTGAGAGGGATGGGTTTTTTTGGAGTTGGATGGGTGGTTGGACTGGATGATCTGAAAAGTCCCTTCCAACCCAGACAGTTCTATGATCTATATCTGCAAAGCATCTCTCAGTGAGTAATACCAGCCTGGCAGCAGCGTGGGGACAAGCCTGGGTTTGTTACCTCCACTTTTTGGTTAACTGCTGGCTTTCAGATTTTTGACAGCTTTGTTACAGAGCAGGAAGCTTTTCACTTTGAGTGGGTCTAATTGTTGGGTGTGGGAAACAAACGCTGGCTGCACTGGCAGTGGCTGCTTTTCTTGTGTGCCCTGTAAACTAGTGGTGACAAATTAATTTTGAATCCAGAATCGTTAGGATGTCTAGTCTGGAAGGGACCTTCAAGATCATCAAGTCCAACCATCAACCAGGCATGAATTCCCCACAAGAAATATAATTACCTCAGCTGCCAGGTTGGTAAACTCTTCAGAGAAGTGAGATGTGCTTCCTGCTCTTTGTGAAAATGGCCTTGTTGTCAGAGCAAGATGCAGGTCACCGCTGAGCAGTGGGTGCAGGACTTCTGGACCAGGGCTCTTGAGGTTTGCTGTTCCCCTCCCAATCTTCCTTCTATAAGTACAAGGAGTTTCATGGACTCTATGAAACTATTACTGTACTGCATATATTTCTATTTCTTGATGGCCATCAGTCTGCTGGACCCCTGCTTTGAATTTAATTATTATTAGCAGCAATTTTAAGTCTTAAAACAGATCTTTTCCCCGTTCTGAGGCCGGGCAGAGGGGCTGTTTATGCAGGCAATGGAGAACCAGGCTCCGTTGGTTCCATGTTCAGTTACAGCCCCTGACCATGAAGTAGGCTGTGCTGGCTGTTGATGTGAACGATACAGTTAAGCTTTTAATTACTGGGTGCATTAAAGCAAATGTGTGTGTCCCAGCCTGGCCCCGTCCCCGTGGGGTGTCACTGGGGCTCCGAAAGGGGAGCTGGGGCCAGCCTTGCCCCTGGGATCCGGGAGAGCAACTGGGCTGGCTGGAAATATCACCCTGAGCATTTTAACATTTAGAAATAAATAGATTGTGCTATCACTAAACAAAGCCAGGTCTTATTTTAGGCGAAGGCAAAATCTGGGCACAGCTTTTGACAGAGGTGGCAGCGCTCCCGTTACAGCATCGGGACTTCGTGTGCAGACCTCGTGTTACCTTGGTGTTTGGCTCCCGGAACAAGTGTCTGAAAGCTGCTTGTTGGGAATGGTTTTCCTGTTAAAACAGTGTGTTAATGGTTTGTAACGTCCGTGTGGGTGTTCACCTAAACTGTCTGCTTGCTTAGCACCAAAGATTCAGGTCGCCACATGCGGCGTTGTTAAGGAGGGCTCCTTAGAGGTGCCTTAGTGACCTCCTGACCCTTTGTTAACCTGATCCCTGTTACTCCTCTCCTCAGAAACTTCGGCTGGGGCTCCCTCTTTCCATTTTCAAGTTGAATTTCAGCAGGGAACAAACTGTAGCTGTGCCAGTTGTGCAGGACGGGGTGTGAACCAGCCCGACCTCGTGGCTGGAAATGAGGGCTCTGCTGAGAAACCCCCCACTAACTGTCATAGCTGGGATACTGGGAGCTGGGAATACGGCTTAAGGGAAGCTTTTCAACTGGGGGACTCTGCAGCACCCCAGTAGCCTATGAGGATTTTCCTCTCCAAAGGAAAAACTCATAGTTGGGTGGGTATGGGAGCCCTCAGCAGCTTTCTTCAACGTATCAGGCTACCTGACTATGAAAGAGGAGCCCAGCCTCAGCGCTGGGATTAACCTGTTGTTTCCTGGGTCTTTACAGCACAGACTGGACCCTGCTGCCTGTTCCCCAGCAGAGCTGTCTGCTCTGCCAGAGCCTCACCAGTGCATCAGCACCGTTGACGGGCACGTGGCTGGTTGGCTCTTTGAAATCAGCCCCTTTCTCTTGGCCTTGCACTGGAGTACCAACATAATACATAGTTCCTACTGTAATTAGGAAATACACTGGTCTTCACCACTAGACCCTCTAGGAAATGCTAATTTGCTGACAATAAGTGTATTTCCTGTATTTATTTCAGCAAATATACATGTTTGGCCCAAGGTCTCTGCAGGCTTTTGCCATTTGAAGACCAGAGGCGTTGTGGCAGGTTGCAGACGGAGAAGATGCTCTCAGGAATCCTGCCATCAGCGTGACACAAGTCATCCCAAGTCCAATTTGGGATGGGAGGGAAGGTGTTGAGGTGCATGTGTTGGATTGAACAGGACCATTTTTGGTGGTTTAATTGCGTTTGTATTCAATAAAAAGGGAGAAAGCTCATTTATAAGCACTAGGCTGTGGCCAGCCTTCATCTCAATTTAATCTTAGGTTTTTTCAGGCTGAAACAACTGTTAGAGGTTTATATGGCAGGACTTCCCTAGCGAAGCAATTTCCCTCTGACTGCTAAAGGGGCTGGCAGAGATTTAAATTCATATAATTTTTATATTTCCATCAAATTCCGTTTTTTTTCCCTGAGCCTCTGGGCTTCATAAAATCAAGGTCTTGATTCCTGAAGTTAAAAGCTGTAAGATGCACATCTTTAAGGCACTTGCTGGATTCCATTATTTCCTCAATCACGTTATAATTAAATGAAAAAATGTTTTCAATTATAGAATTGAGAAGAAGCTGGAACATTTTAGAACAGCTTTGCCGTGGTCTTATAAAGATGATAATGGCTGTTACAGTAGGTTAATAATCATTTGTCCTAGGTGCTATTTTCTTTTCCCATTCCATAGTGTAATTTTAGGTAGAAAATGTTTGGAAACTCGATAAAGAAGTTTGTCTTACACTGTGCAAGGATGTGAGTCGTGTCCTTTTCTTTTTCCCTCTCAATCAGAGGCCACAAACTAGTGAAAACAAACTCACTAAGAGAGGCTAGACATTGGGACAGGAGGGGGACAATGGTTTTGTTGGCTTGGCTTCTCTCTCTTGGGTCCAAATCCACTTTTTATTTTCCTAGTGTTTATTTTTTTTTAATTTTGCCTGTGCTGGTGTCACAAAGAATAATTTTGGGGTTTTTTAATTTCTTTCAAATTAAGCCATCAATTTTCTTGGGTAACTTCAGCGTTGAGGTGACCAGACTGTCAGTTCTGGGTGAGGAATCATCATGGCCATCATTAACATTATAATCTAGCTAAAAATCTACTAAAGACATTACTGTGAGGGTACCTCTGCTTTTAATTCTTACACAGCTTTTGCAATGCCTGGGTTTTGCACCGTGCTGTGGTAGGGATGGTGACATGAAGTGTGCAGATGAGCTTCTTTTGGTGCTGGACTGTGATCTTCAAAAACACTGCTCTTCTACAGTTGAGTAGCTGGGGTCACATTTAACACATGTTTAAAGAAGCCCAAATCAAAACACAAACTGAAATTAAGTCAGGAAGAGGGAAACAGTAAAGTTCCTTGCCAAGGGATTGCTTTTGTAGAAGGAAGACATACAGCTCCTTCGTGCTGGTGTGCTCCTCCAGTCTGGAGCCAGCTCCTCTACGCGCTTGATTGCAGAAGCGACCAGGAGTGTCTTCTCATCTCTGCGCTGAAAGGACAAGAATTAAGCAAAGTAAATCTCCGTGGAAATATTTGGGAATTAAAAGGAGTGGAGCATGTGCATAACCAGCCTGGAAAGACTTTGCAGAAATTGTGCACACGCTTTTATGCAAAAGCTGTCAGGTAAATCTTTCTTCTGTCAGATACCTGGGCGGTGATTGGTGTTACCTGCTGCATCTGCTGCCCGGGGCTTCACCGGGGGTTTAATAGCTTGACCTTGGACATTTTGAAATTTCCTTCAGTGACGGCTGAAACTTTGCAGAGGGAGATGGAGTGAATTTTAAACTCGGTGTTATTCTGTTCTGAAGGCAGGTATTTCCAATGCCTGGTGTTACCATAGGTTAATGTGGTGCTTTTAAAGTACAGATGGCTCCACTTGCTCTTTCGTCTCCTATCTTGCGTCTGAAATCCTCATCTGAAATTCTTAGTGCTCTCTTCAAGCTTCCTCTGAATATATCTGCCTTAAGGGGAACTGAGGGACAGCAGAAAAAGGCATTTGGTTCTTGTCATTCAGGTGACCTGGAGTTTGTACCATGGTTTTTAACAGCCTTAGTGCCAGATGGAAAACGTGTTTTAATCCAGAAAGTGACCCTTGTGTTACACAGTTCTTAAAAATTAGTGGAATTTACCAGGGAGAGGGGAGAATCATGTACAGGAGGGAGACAAAAATCAGATGAACGTTGGCTGAAAGGCAGCTCTGAAGGTCTCTGCTCTGACCTCCTGCTTGAAGCGGAGCTGTCACAGACGCTGGAGCCAATTTGTCATTGCCTTGTCCAGCCTAATCTTGAAATCAGGAATGGAGAGTGGGTCACCAGCCCGAACTATTGCAATTCTGTAAGTTTTTCTTAAGTTTTCTGTCATGTCCAACCTGAACTTCCCAGATGGCAGTTTGTGATAGCTACTTTAAAAAAAATTTTTAAATCTTGCATCGTGTGTCCTTTCCGGGCAGGTTCCTGGAGACTCGGAGAAAGCCTCAAATAATTTGGCAGTTTTGGAGAGATCCCACTACTCCGTTGAAGGGAGTTGAAGGTCTTTTTTTGAACACTGGGAAGGCTTGAGCTTTTTGTGCAGTTGGTTTATTGTCGTGATGCTGTGAAGAATTTGGGAAAGATTTAGATTTTAAACTGCCCCCAGCCTGTGTCCTTGAGCAAAGCCTGATGTTTAATGGATAAAGATATCCCTTCTGTAGGCAGAGTGTCTCAGAGGAGTGCCAGCTTATTTAGAAAATGTTTTATCATTTTAAAACTGTTCTCAATAGGCCGTAATAAAATATTCCAGCTAACCTTATAGCCTAATTTTTCTTTTTTTTCTCCCATTATAGCTGTAGAAGTTATTTTTCCCATGAGGAGATTCCAGATTAAGGATAGTGAGAGCTTGGAGGGGAAGTGTTTTAATTGTCAAGAGCTTTGATTTAGTAATGAGACACTGACTATGACACAGGGCTCTTCCCAGTGCTCTGGGAGAATCATTGGACCACTTCGCAGCTTGTGCTGCTTTCATTTTCCATCCAGGCTCAAGGTGTTACTGATCCCCAAGGCTTGAAGAGATATGAGTCAACTGCAGGAAAAAGGGACCTTATTTCAAACCACTGAGCCCAGCAATTTTCACAAGTTTTATTACTGCTGCTCCTCAGCAGCTGCAGCAGTCCTCAGCTTACCTGCGATTTTGGTGATTATTTGGAGGGCAATATTTGCACACTCAAATTCCAGTTTTCATTTGAGTGTGCACATATTTGCAGTCTTTCCAAATTATTTGCACTTCATTGCCACACTTTCCAACGTGAGTTCATCTCCTTTGCTTTTCTAACCAAGGAGAATATTGAATATATATGACTACATTCCCTCTCATTTCTAAGAACCCAAGGGGAAAGCAGTCATCTTTATTTCCAAAAAATTGATGTGCACAAGTTGCTGTGTTCAGGAAATTTGTCGACGCATGTGCCGGGAACCCTGTGGGAATCCAACCAGCTGGATTTGTGTCCTTAAGAGCCCTGTGCCTGCTGAGTGAGATTCCCCAGTCCCCAAACTCATTTAGGATGTTCAAAGTCAGCTAGCGCTGGCTCTGCCACGCAGGCAAACATTTTCATTGCAGATTTAGCTAGGATACAAAAAAAAAATAGAAATACACTTTTCTTGGAGGTTGCTTTTCATGAACAGCAAATGTAGCTTAATAATGTGTGACGTTTAAACTGTACCAAAGGATGGTATTTATTCATCTGGGTAGGCATAGATTAGTGGATAATGTTATACATGATGGAATACACTGCACTGGATTTCATCACAGTCATCAACAGGTGTTTTATCTTTTTCCTTTATTATGAGCATGTGATGAGATTATGAGAATAACGTGGTTTCTTGTGCTCGAAGAGGAACAGGAGCAGGGTCTCATCCAACACTCCCACCATAAAGTGAGCAGCCCGGTTACAGGATGCACGTTACGGTGTTGAGTTTGGAGCAGAGGAGGCTGAGGGGAGACCTCCTTGCCCTCTGCAACTCCCTGAAAGGAGGGTGTAGAGAGGTGGGTGTTGGGCTGTTCTCCCAAGGGAATCATGGCAGGAGCAGAGGAAATGATCTGAAGTTGGGGCAGGGGAGGGTCAGGTTAGATCTCAGGAAGAATGACTTCCCAGAGAGGGTGGTCAGGCACTGGCAGGGCCTGCCCAGGGAGGTGGTGGAGTCCCCATCCCTGGAGGGATTTCAGAACCGTGTGGCTGTGGCGCTTGAGGGCGTGCTCTGGTGGCCCAGATTGTTGGGGTTTGTGTGTGTGTGTGTGTGGTTGGACTCGCTGATCTCGGAGGTCCTTTCCACACAGAGATGGTCACCGATGCCTTCAGGTTTTTGAGCTGTGGAGTCATCATGTGGCTTATCCACATCGTTCAGTAATACAGAACCTGGAGAAGCAGTGAAGCGGCTTTTGAATGGCTTTTCCTATTTTCATTTGAAAAATTAGGAGCTGTTTTGTGCAGGTCTTTTTCATGACGTCGCCAGAACAAGAGATGTGTAAGAGTTCAGTTTCTTCCCTACTTCAGCAGGTCCCGTCTTTCTAAGCAATAGATCTTCTCTGATGGCAATTTGGCCTGAATAAGCTGTAAAAGAATCAAGCACGTATCAGATTCCTGTGGTTTTGTTCACATAAAAATATTATACTAGTCTTCCATGATTTAAATAGCTTAAAAAAGGAAAAACTAAAGAGAAAGCCCACGTTCTTAATCTGTTTGTTTAATTCTGTACAAGTTGTGCAGAAGAGCTTCTCTTTTCAGCAGCTAGGCTTTGATCTCGGATTTTATTCATGCTCTTTAGCTGGATGAAGTTCTGCTCATTAATACGTTTTGAGAATTAATTGGTTTACTAATAATAGGACTTTGTTTCCTCCAAACTCCTTGGTTTCTTCAACAAGATTAAAATATCAGTATATCCCAAAGTGAAGTATTTATTTGAGAGGGTGTTTTTTCCAGTCCTTATTTGTGTCTTCTCTAGTGCTTTATTAAACAATAATCCGAGGTGCAGCTCTCGAGTCCTTCATGAAGAGAAGGTGTCAAAGACCTTTTCATGTGGCTCCTTACGCCCAGCGCTGTGGCTGCTGCTCTGCAAATCACCTTTCTCCACGTAATCTTTGCTAAATTGTGTGCTTTCCTGCTTTTTCTTTCTTTTTGAAATGCTCTCATAGGAGCCTGTTGTTGTTAGTGATTTTTTTAAGTAAAGTAAGAAGACTTAGGAAAGCGAGGGCGTCGTACATGTGTAGATCTATAAACACACTCACCTCAGTACATATTAAATAGTTTATACTCTTCAAAACTTATGAAAATGTAGCACCTGCTCAGTTCAACAGCAGTGCTGCTTATTTTGAGGAAATCTGCATGCAAAAAAATGGTTTTTTCTTTACCTGTGCAAGTTTCCTGGTCTTTTGGCTTTGTATAACCTGATGGAGGCTGGTAGATACGTACATTAAGCAGAGTAGGTCTGAAAGGTTCTGGTTTCTAGATTCTTCTGATTTGCTCAAGATTTAATTGAATTGTCCTTGAATGTGATAATTAACATTTAATATATCTTAAAGACACTCCTGTCACCCACTCGCTGATTAAAATAGTGATGTGCTGTGCCTGGTAGGGTACTAGTGTGGATTTTTTTAATGAAAAAATCGGTCATTTCGTACCTCTGGGTTGTTTCACCTGGGGAATATTATTAATTGCTTGCTAGCGAGACCCAACCTCATTACAATAATTCAGGATAAATTGCAGGAATAATTGGTTTCAATTATTAATAGATTTGGCACGCAAGGAGGTCTGAACATCCCGGGGTCAGTGTTATGTCACTCAGACTCTGCTTTCATCCCTCGTTTCATGCGTACTAAACTTAAGCCACTTCTTACCTACAAAACAAAATTATATTAATTCCTACAGACAGTGGCATTTGCTCTTAGGGTTTTCCTGGTTTTCTGAAAACACTGTGTGAAATTATATCAAGCAATTTCTATGGGAGGCACTGGGCTCATTGCTGATGAAGTGGGTCCACTGGAAATGGTTTTCTGATCAGTAAAGGTTGATTTCTGAGTGTTGTCGCCTTCTCAGTGATGGGAAACGCGCTCCTGGGGGCCTGTCAGCAGCTCTGACCACTGTGGGTGGACCCCTCTGCATCACACGTGGTGGAACACGGTGAAATTTGGTGTCTTTGTCTCATACTCTACCAGCTGCAACACAGACAAGCCTTACGTGAAGAATTGGAGAATTGTCTAGGTTGGATGGGCCCTTTCATATCATTACGTTCTACCATCATCCTGGCACTGACAAACCACTTCTAACCCCTGTTTTTAAGCAACAGATCTACCCATCTTTTAAATACCTCAAGCCATGGCTACTCCACCCCTTGCTTGGGTAACCTCTGTAGCCCCTAAATGCTAATCTAAATTTGGATCGCCTTTTTCTTTGGATTCCTCATGCACCTTGTAATTTTCCTTTTAGTGCAAAATTTGCCCTTTTATTTTACACAGAATGGGTCTGTACCATGGTGGGAGGGCAGAAAAAAGTGCAATAAAGTGAAATGAAAACTGGGGAAGATTTGAAAGGTGGCCAGCAGGTCGTGGGAGGTGATTCTCTCCCTCTGCTCTGTGCTCCTGAGACCCCACCTGGAGTNATGATCTTGAAGGTCCCTTCCAGCTGTAACCATTCTATGATTCTGTGATCTTTGGCTGGTACAGAGGGATGCTCAGCGGGGTGTCCACAGATCCAGCCATGCCGAGGTGGGTGTAATTACACCTTTTTAAACCAGATACGGTTCTGTGCTCGACTCAGTAGCAAAGGATAAGGGAGGAGATATCCATCTCTTTTTCTTCTTCCCCTGTAAAAGACTGCGGCGAGAAAGATTTCAGCTGAATATGTGGCTATCTGCAGCATATCTCCTCCGTGCTTTATCACAGCTGTTGTGTTGTATTAGATTTCCCTTCCCGAGCAGATGGGTTCCCCGGGGGACGGCGCAACGTTGAGTTTCTCTGCCTGGGAAGAAAAAGGCAGAGCAGACCCTGTGTCAGATAACAGCCTACAACTACCTGACATGCAAGTGCTGGCTCCCCGAGGCTGCCAGTAATCCCTCTGTTTCCCTGAAGCAATTAAAATTAACAAAGGTGGGGTGGGTTGTTGTGGGCTTTCTTTTTTTTTCCCCAAAATATCTGCTGCTGGCTGCAGGCGCCCATCGATGCTGTAGTGAGTGATGTTTTGCCTGTTCAACACCTGGATGAACAGCTGAGGTGAGGATACCCCCTCTCCCAGGTGGATAAATCTATATTCCCAAGTTCACCTGCCACCATCCTCAGCAGTACCAGCTTCTGGCCATGCTAGGATTTGGCTCATAGCTCCTTCACCACCAGAGATGGGCCAAAAATCAAATACAAAGGGCCAAAAATCAGATTCATGTGGGTTTTCTTAGCTGCTAGTTATCAGTCTGGGTAAGTGCTATTTATTAGCAAATAATGTGGCAGTATTATCATATATATGTGCATATAATATCAGAAAATAATACAGTATCATGCAGCTGCAGCAAAATGCTGCTGATACTTAGCTTTCTTATGCGTTTAGTGATTTAATCTGTGTCATAAAATGATAGAGAGGAGCTCAGATCAAGCCTGAGTTAGCAGTGGTACAGAAAGTTTATTGAAATTCCCATTGTTTAGTTCATTTGAATTTTTTGGAAAAAACATGAAAAAAAATTGTATTGGAGGTCTGAAAGATGAAGTGCAAACCTATTTTCTTACAGTTACTGACTTCTTCTGTGGGCCCTAAGAATTCTTACCAGCCGGTTTTCTTCACTCCATGCGTTTCTGCTACAGGGGAAGTGAAATAGGGCTCAGCCTGTGCTAGTGATTTCAGAGTGTGGCCCAGTCTCCAGCTCAAACACATTTTCCTCACGTGCAAACACATGCAAAGAGTGGGGAATAAAAGCCATTAAGAAATATTTTAACTTATTTGCTAGCACAAAACAGTATAATGTTGTTTGATGGATTTCTGTCAAACCCCCCAAACCCTACATGTTTTCCAGAAATGTCTTTGAATTGGAAAGTTTGGTAAGTGTTGACCTTTATACAGGCTTTTATTTTGCCTGTGTGAAGCTAATGGGAGTTATTCCTTGAAATGTGCGTGGGAAATGTTAATAGTCTGGGAAGGCAAGAGCTTTTACTGTATCACGAGTGCACCAGCGTTTCACATCTTTAGAAAATTAATTGAGCAGAAATTGCATTCCCACAGAGACACTGACATCCCGAGAACACCTAACAGTGCTATTGCTGCCAAGCAAGAGCCATATTTTTGGATATTAATATAAGAATACTTATAAAGAAATGTAATTCTTGATTTCCAGGTGACTTTCACACGCTTCTTAGACTACTGCATTCAAAAGCCATCTATAGAATTCAGCCGTAGACCTCATTTCTATAGGTGAGATCTCTGGGCTTGCATCTGCTCTGATCGTTGCAGGTAGGATGAGAGTTGTAGGCTGATTTAAAAAGAAAAAAGTAAATAAAAGCAGGGAGGTGTCCGTGCCCGGGGCAGGGGGGTTGGAACTGGATGATCTTGAAGGTCCCTTCGAACTCTGACCACTCTATAATCTGCATGGCAGGTATAAAGTAAGGAAGGAAAAAGTTTCTTGAAGGGTTATAATGGTTTTAAATTACAGCTATGATAATCCATGAGGGTTTTTTGTACATCCCCCAGTGCTGGCTGCTGAATCTTGATATCCAGCATGTGTCATATGAAACTAATATAAAATCATACGAAGGTAGCCCTTGGAGCAATCAAATCCATTGTGCCAGGGTAGTTTATGTCCCCTCAGAAGAAGACTGGCTGCTCCACAGTACAGAGGAGCTGGTGTAACGTTGTGCTGGTGAGGTCGGAAACTGTCAGTGCAATAAAATGCCTTTTGTTGGGGTTATTCAGAACGATGGCAATATTCATCAACGCCCTGCTGTTGGTAGAGGACGAGGCAGGAATGAAGATCCGTCACTTTCCTCTTGGGAATATGGTAGGTGACAGCCCTAATTGCTCTCCTAACACTTCTATCATACTCCCAGCAGCATAATTTCCTGTAGGTCAGGGAAGGGTCACTCCCACCGGTGCCAGAAACTAATTCATTTATTTCCACGTCAGATGGATTCCTTGGGTGGGATTCTCAGGGCAACGGAGAAGAGCTGGTCACAGGCGGCGTTTGTAATGCTCTTAGACATGTCGGCAGTGAAGCTAAATTTATGGCTGCCTTTTTTTTTTTAAGAGTTGTTTTTATCAGAAGTGTTATCAGAGTAATCTAGCAGTTGCAATATTTTCAGATAATGAATATGAGGGATTATTCCTTTTTTATCAGAGTTCATTTTGATGCTTTTCTGCAGCTGGTAGATAGAGCAGAGCCCTGGAGAGTCAGGCGTCATATCTTAGGTGCTTGCTCTGCAATTCCTTTCTTTGATTTGACTTTACTAAGGAAATACATTCTGGAAAATGAGATCTTCAAAATCCTGGGGTAGGGATGTGTCGTATCCTGTGTGTGTCACGTATTGTTGAAGACCAGTAATCTTTATTAGTTGAAGATTAAGCTTTTTTTCCCGAGTTTAAGCTCTAGTTCATGCTGTTCCTCCAAGCAGACCCAGCTGTTGTTTTCTTCATTAAAATGTTTGGTGACTGAAGTGGAATCAGGGCTGGTAACAGTGAGATTTTTGTTTGATTTTATCAAGTAAAACCTTGAATATTTTAATTTTTTCACTAAATGAAGACTAGGCTCTGGAGGGAAGGTGGTTGCTCTAGCTGGCTGTGCAGTGGCTGTAGGCCAATATGAAGGTGAAGGTGTAGAAATTATTACAAATGAAAGGTAATAAAAGCTTTAAAAAGAAAGTCAAATTGAACTTAAGGGACTTCATTATCTCCATCCTCAAGCTCAGATCAGTTTACTTCTTAAAACTGGACTTGTGAATCTATCAAGTCACAAGTGCCATCATAAGCGGGAAGAACAAGAGGCATCAGAAGGAGTGAGGCCATTCAGGGAGCTAGAGGCTGGAAGACAGCAAAGTTATGCAATCTTTAATTATCCTTTTCATCCAAATTTGTTGCAAAGTCTTGAAGGAAAATGCTGGGCGTTGTGTCTGTGCAGGAGAATCCTAGTTGTGGACAAGGGAACCACAGCAGGTGTCATCTGGTCTTGAAGACAGCCTTGTATGTGGCACCATGTACAGATGCAGAAGTAAAACAACATGAGGTGGAGTTCTAGGAGACATTCGGAGATGGAGTGAGTGGACCTAGGAATCAAAAGAGATTTGGAGTCTGAGTTTGAGGTCCAGTGCTGTGTACTAATCGGGATCAAAAAAAAAGAAAAGGATATATCTCCTCTTCTTGGAAGTGAAGTGAGTGTATTACCATCCCTTAATGTAACAGCTTCCTGAGAGAGAAAGTGATCCCAAAATTAAATTAAAGGTTTCATCTTTAAAAATCGTGGAACTTTTTCACCAGAAGAATGAAAGAGATAAAATAAAATTATGATAAGATATGCCATACAAAACATTTAGCATGTAAAAGAATGGTAAAAGGGAAGATTTAAAAGCAGTGGGACAGTGTCTCTCTTTCTCAACTAAGTGACTGTGAAAATTAAAATGCAAATTAATTTATGGCATAGATCCTGTTGTTATATGAAAGTGGAGGTTTCTACACAAAAAAAAAAACCCAGAAGGAACCAGCTGGAGCTCAGGATATTTCCTGGAGGCAAAAGCAGCCACAGCTGAGTTAATGTAAGATGTAAGAAAGCCCAAACCATTGCTCTGTCTGTGCGTGGGGTGTCGTGTCCTCTGCTTGTGCTGGCTGTGAGCACCAGCTCAGGAGGGCAGGTGGAGAGTTGGTACCAGCCCCAAAGCACCAGGTGTGTTTCTAGTGCCGTTCAGCTTTCAGGCACAGCCAGTCATTTCCTACTAAAGGGGATTTAGAAAAACAAATACACCCACCTCCGCAGTAATTAAAACTAACTACCTGAGTGTAGAGTGTAGAATGCCATGCAAATGAAGACGTGTGCTGCACAGCTGCTTTGCCAGTGGAGGAGCCATCACCATCCTGGGCCATGGCACATTTTTCCACAAACTCAGTTCTGGAGTGATTTGGGAGTGTTGACCTGCTGGAGGGTAGGAAGGCTTTGCAGAGAGGTCTGGACAGGCTGGATGGATGGGCTGGGGTCAATGGGATGAGGTTCAGCGAGGCCCAGTGCTGGGTCCTGGGATTTTTCAATCTGCAGAGAAATTGTTATAAGCTGGGTAGGGCTGACTGGAGTGTCAGCAATTTTGTGGGTTTGTTTGTTGTAAGTTGTTATTTATTCTGTGTTGTGGTTACTGAACGACGACTGTAAGTGCTGCCTTGAAAAGACGTTCCTCTGCTCATCTAGGCTTGGTGCCAATGGAGCATGAGATCTCTTTTGGCTTTTTCGGTGCTTCTCCGAAGTTTTTAGTTTCTCCTCGTGCTGCAGGACATCGATTTTTCAGATTTCTCACTTTATTTTCTAAGACTGTATTGTTCTGCTCTCCCATAACTGGGTTTGGCATATTTTTAGTAAATATATTAGTGGTGACAGAAGATAATCAAGTGTATTTTTAGCAATAGTTTTTAAAATGTATTGTAAGCTTCTTTCATTACTAGTGAGATTCGTAAAGGTCTGTGGATGCTTTCTAATGGATAAAAAAAATAGATCTTTTTGTGACAATGTCTTTCACCTTGGACAGACGAGACGGGGATGAAGGTTTGGTCATGTGTGTCCTCTGGGCAAGGACAGATGATGTAGGATGTGTTTATGGATTCACCTCAAGTGAGCGTCTGGCTGTGGTTGTGCCAGAGACTGGTCCTGAACTTCCTTGTCCCCTCTTGGCCACGTGTTCCCACCATGTCCCTTTCCCTGGTGCTAGTGATTGCTGCCTGTGGAGTGAGTTGCACTGATCTGTCAGAAAATTCAGTCTGCAGAAGGTTTGATATATCTTAGATCAATTTAAGGTGATCATGGAGCTGAAGTGTCATGGAATCATCAGAGTTGGAAAGGACATCTGGAGACCATCCCGTCCCACTCCCCTGCCAAAGCAGGGCTGCCCAGAGCACATCCCTCAGGGCTGCATCCAGGAGGGGCTTGAAGGTCTCCAGAGAAGGGGACTCCACACCCTCCCTGGGCAGCCTCTGCCAGGGCTCTGACCCCAAAGTTTTAAGTTTTTCCCCAAAGAAGTTTCTCCTCATCTTTGAATGGAACTTTGCATGTAGCAGCTTGTGCCCATTGCCCACTATCCTGTTAGAGTATAAAATCTGCTTCCTCACCGCGTGCACAGGAGGAGGAAAATAAGACTGAAGAAAGTGAGCAGGCTTACATCTTCATTGATGATAAACTTTGCCCAGATTTTTCCCTTCTGTGCGATTTCCACCATAAAATAGGTCATAAAAGAAGTTGAGTACTCGGAGTAAAATAGGAGCCCTGCCCCCGCATCAGCTCTGCGGAGGTATGCTCTAGTTAGCTTTGGGGGAGTTCACCTGAGCATCAGAGGGGTTGAGCATGGTGGTGCAGAGCCCAGCGTGGGCTGATTGAGTCTTTGTGCTCTCCTGAGAGCTGCTGGTACCCACTCCAGCCGGTGGAAAGCTGGGTCAAGCGTCTCCGCGCTACACTTTCAAGCAGTGCTCAAGCGAAAGCACAAGCTGGTTGGGAAGCACAGGCTGGCAGAGCCTCAGAAGAGCTAATTGCATCGGTGGGGAGGCTTTGAGAAGTTTGTGGAGGACATTGATTTCTCACAGGAGCCCCACTAGCGCCTGTGGAAGCAGTCTGTGAAACCTCATTTAATGAGGTGTGAGAAGACTGAGAAAGGAGGAGTAGCAGCAGCCAGCATCTCCAGCTCCCTCGCTGCACTCACATCGACAGCCACCAGTGTGGTTGTTCACATCGTTAACTCTTGGTGTCCAGGGTCTTAATTTTGTTGCTCTCTCCCAAAATGAAGGGTTTGGACACTTCCTGCTCTTGCTCGTGGTGCTTTTGTTCCCGTTACTGGCGCGACCTTTCAAGCAGCAAATACAAGAAAGGGTTTTGCTGTAATTCTCTGAGTAAAGCCCATTCTGACTGAAAATGGGTCCTGAAGTTGGTGATGGTAACTGGGTGCTCCTGCACTCCCAGACACAAGGACAGGATGGCCTGGGGCCTGGGTCCACTCAAGACGTCCTGCTGGGAGCAGTAGGAGATGGTCAGAGACAGGACTGGAATGAATCCAGGAGATGGGATACAAGCTCTGTAGATCCAAGGTCCATCCAAGAAATAGGGCCAGAGGGAAGTCAAGGGACAAGTGCACACCTACCGCTGAGGGTCCCGAGCTGGGCTCCTGGACCCTGGGCAGAAGATGCAGGTGAAGGTCCCATTGAGGCTGCTAAGGGCAATTAAAGCCTACAGACACACTCAGGGCAATGACAAACTCTTTATTTTATTAACATAAACTTAAGTCCTTGTCAATGACAAGAGTTGGGTGGTCTGGAAGAAAGTCAAAGGATCTGTGGGGTAAAGGAGGGATGCAGTGGAGTGAAGAAGGGATGGGTGGATCTGGAGGAGCCTGTAACATGGGGAGGAAGGTGAGATGGGCACAGTCACCAGGATGGGGACACTCAGGTCCACTTGCAGGGGCAGAGTACTGGCCGTGGGAGGAGGAAGGTAAGAACGTGGTGCACACCACGTGCCAATGGTGGGACTGCGTGAACCTGAAGGAGAGGGCAGTGGGAATTGGGTACCCAGTAAGCTTGGTGGTGGAGGCTGGTGGTGTCAGCCAAGGATGAGTGGCAGTGACAAAATATCTCCCACAGCCTGTTGTCGAGATCCTGCTGCCAGCATCTGTGCATGAGAAGCCATAAACTCATCGCAGCTCCCCTTCCCACCTTCTTACAGTGCTTGGGAATTTAACCAAGGGCATTGTTTAAAATACAGTTCTTTTTTTAAAAAAAGAAGTCATGAATCCAAAATAGTCTGGACTGAAAGAGCCCCTTATCGCTGGCAGGTCGGGCAGACAGCCTTGCAGTGAGATGTGGTTTGAACAGACAAATACGTCACTTCTTGCTTCAGCCTGACAAAGGGTATTTGTCCCGGTGCTCTCAGAGAAGCCAAACAAGGAAAAGAACAGTAATAGACATACTGGAAGGGAGGGGGGAAAATACCAAATTACCTTAAGGACCTCAGGCTCTAAGAAGCTGCTTGGGATGCAGTAGTTTCCACCAACCTGGCTGAAGGCTTTCCTGTGTCGGTGGCGGGTTTGGGATATAAATATAGTAGCTCCAGCTAAGTAAGGCTGGCACGGTGTCCGGGTGGCACAGTTAAGGGATAACCTGATCCCTGTGATTGCCTGCGTGTGGCTTCGTGGGCATGCCAGCGCTGTAGACGTTAGTCCAAGTGGCCGTGTTAGTTCTTGAAGAGAAGCCAGCTGCCAGCTCGGGCAGCGCCAAGGCTAATTGCTGCCTGGAGAATCCAGCGCCCCTGGCTTAGTCACCTCTGAAATATGTTCAGAGATACCATCGTGTGTCTGAGCTGCTTCTGAGATTCAGCTTGAGATTCCGTCAGCCCCTCGTGCTTGGTTTGAAGTGATGCTGGGTGATGGCAGCGTGGGTGCTGTTCGTGTGCCGGGGATGATCCGCACGACTGGAACTCTTGGGTCCCACTTTGGTTTGATCCCGAACGTGGCTGGGTTTGTAAATAAGTGGCACGTCAGTAGCTTCACTGCTCAGGAAAAGGGCTTGGAGGTTAAATCGATTGTGGCAGAGGTTGTAGCATTATTTCCTGAGTCGTTTGCAATTATCAGTTATGGATTAAATATGAGGAGAATATAGCAAAAGTGTAAAATAAAGTTAATGGTGAGTTACCTCTTTATTAACAACGTGACCCCTGTGGTCCATAACCCTTCCTATTGTTGCAGCCAGGAATTAGCAGAAGAACTTGATTGTGCCTCACAGCAAAGGGAAAAATCCTCATGCTGACTGTCAAAAGAGTGGGCACCATCATGTTTATGCCAGATTGGTGGGAACAGAGTGGTACCACGACCTTTTGTCTCTGCTTTCCCATCACAGGAGGCACGTGCCCTCCTGTTTGCAGAATACTGGTCAGCTGGCACAACCCCCTCCAGGTTTCCTGAATCACTGGCAGCTTGGGATTACGTATGGAAATGTGAAGGTGGCCAGTAGGGGCTGATTTTACACCAGCTTTTAAAAATACAGCAAAAGGTCTTTGTGCCATCAGTACTGTTTGCCCTCTGCGCCTTCCCACTTGCTTCCAAGGGGCAGGAATGGGTTCAGTGTTAACATGTTCTATTTAATATGCCTGTCATAGTGCTTTGGCTTTATTCATGCTATTTTCTAGCAGTATTGATCTACACGGGATCTGCTGATATTGGCATAGGCAATCTGATGGCATAACGCTGCTTAATTCACTGGGTCAGATGTAAAATCCAATAAAAATAACAGCAGCCCTTTCTCGCAGAGTGTCTTCTGTCTGTAGACCCAGGCAACCACATAGTAAGTTAAAGCATTTTTCTCAGTGTGAGGTAGGAATAAAATAGTGAAATTTAGCAATATAGTAAAATACAGGAAATATTCATGCATATAGAAATATATTCCTCTATAGGAGTGTAGTGAGATACGGGAATATAGGGATCAGATATAGAAAATGGCTTGTTCAGGCCTGGGCTATGAGCCCAGTGCAGTATTTGTAGCAGCAGTTGTTTCTACAAATACATACAATGATTGCAAAAATTATATATGTTTCTTTTGAATTAGGACATTTACATTACTACCAAAATATATTGCCTTTTTTGTACACTGGACTTGATTTTCCATCGTTCATAAAACTGGAAAGAAGGAGTAGCCCTCCTTCCAGGCGTTTCCCTTTTTGTGAAATAGCATCTACCGTGAATACAAAGAAGAAAATAATTCCCAGACTTCACACAGCATCCTGAAACGATCCCTGCACATCAAGACTTGTTGGGAGAATTTGGAGTTTGTCTGGAGTTTCGTTTGCTTTTCGAAGTGTGAGTACAGTAAGGACAGAGCAGAATCTTTTTGACCAACAGAGTCTTGTAAGACCTGTTTGCCATCTCGGAGTCCTTAACTTCATAAATATTAAAGCAAGTTGTCAGGAAGGGCTTTTTTTGCTTGTAAGTCCTATTGCTCAAGCCTTGCCAGCGCTTAAACCTTCCAGCCAGAGCCACTGGGAGTGTAAATCTGTTTTAGAAACAGTAAGTAAGTGCTAATGATATACTCACACGGCATAAACCAAGTTACTAGAAGGGGTTGGTACGTTTTCTAGCCTATTTGATGAGTCAAACAGTTTGCTTGTACTGAATAATAAAAAAACCCAAACCCTGTAAAATAACATTTTTAAAAGCCTTTTGTCAGAACAAACTGAAAGGTTGTTCAATAAGAAACGTTTCCTTTTCCCAGTAGCCCCATGCCCTACATTGCACAGGAGGGCAGGTATCTGCTTGTCGATAATGTGCCTTCAAATTGGGGTACCTTGAAGCAAAATCTCTCTCCTATCGTGCTTCATTCCCTGGATAGAAGGTGTGGGCTTAATGCCTACGGGGATTTTCGTAGGTTCTGTTGAACAGCATCCCTCCTTTCAAGTGAAGCTTTGTCGAGTTGCGCATTTTATTGGCTTCATGTTAAAATTGGTAGAAGTTTAGTAGGCCATATCACATTTATTAATTCCAGTAATGTGTTCTTACAATCAAAATCCCTGGTGAGGCCCCATCCCTGGAGGGATTTCAAAGCTGGGTTGACCTCGTGCTTAGAGACATGGGTTAGCGATGGTTTTGTCAATGTTAAGTTGTTGGCTGGACAAGATGATCTTAAAGGTCTCTTCCAACCTAGGCAGTTCTGTGATTCTGTAAAACTTCCTAGAGGTGGCATCTGTCCTGATGAGACTATGTTTCCTGGGAAGAGCAATGGCCATCCTGTCTAAATGGGCTTGTAGACTGCCGAAGGGCCATAGCCTGCAGCAGTATCCCAAAATGTATATTTAGGATTGTTAGGGTTTTTTCTTTCTCTAAAAACGATGATGACAACCTGTTTTTTCCTTGACTAAGTGGCTGTGAAGAACCTTCACCAAGGTAGTTGCAACAGTGTCTGGTCCTTGGTGATTGCTCTGCAGAAGCTGCTGTTGCCTGCCAGAGGTCTGTGGTGAGAAAGCTCAAGTCCCGTGGGACTTCTGCAAATGAGTGTTTAGCTCATTTAAACTTGAAAATGGTGTTAATGAGCATTTTCAAAGGAAAGATGGAAATAAAAAATTAGGTCTTCCCTGAGGGTTTTAAAGAATTTGCTGCAGTGCAGCTACCCGGAGGTTTGCAATTTGCTGATATTCAAGTTCTTTAATGCATTTTACCGCTTTACGGACCTTGTTTTTAATGAGGTTGATTTAAAGTATTTAGGACAAGTCATGTTGGAAAAGCTAAAAAAGAAGGGTGGAAATCAGTTATTAACTAGACTTTAGTGGTAGGAGCTCAAAACCCAGCATTTTTATCTCCGTTTAGTATTTTGTTGGGTATTTATGGCTACAACAGGACTCTCACACGGGAGATAAAAATTATTTTTCATGGATATTCTGAGGAGCAATACCCAAGTCTGGCAATCCTCTGAGAAAAACAGCCCTAGCTCTGTCCTTCAGAGGGAAGGGTTTTGCCTACATAGAGACCTAAAAATTTCTCTACTGTATTTTAGCTTGAAACCAATTTTGACTGACAAAATGCCAGTCAGGAGATGAGCAGAAGAGGCTCAGCTGGAAACATGATGCTTCCTGCAGCAGGATATTTGCTCCTCAGAATAAATTCTTGTTTTGTGCTGGGAGGCTGCATCCTGGGGGACGACGACACACCAATCCTCAAAATCTGGGCAGACATCACACCAAGGTTGTACCAGTTGCGTCCATCTTCTGGGAAGAGCTTCTGGGAGAATTGTTTGCTGGTGGCATAAAAGCACTCTTCAAGCAAATATAATGGCATGTTGTTAAATTAAATCATCCAAGTGTAGCTTCTGTGTATTCAAAGAATTCTATTGGCAAAAATTCTGCAACCTCAGTAAGATTGCAAACGCCAAACCAGGTGGGAGTGTTGATCTGCTGGAGGGTAGGAAAGCTCTACAGCGGGACGTGGACAGGTTGGATCCNGGGAGGGTCAGGTTAGATCTCAGGAAGAATGAGTTGACTGAGAGGGTGGTCAGGCTCTGGAAGGGCCTGCCCGGGGAGGTGGTGGAGTCCCCATCCCTGGAGGGATTTCAGAACTGTGTGGCTGTGGCACCTGAGGGCATGCTCTGGTGGCCCAGATTGTTGGGTTTTTGTGTGTGTGTGGTTGGACTCCCTGATCTGAGGGGTCCTTTCCAACCACGGTGATTCTGTGATGATAAAGGGGTTAGATGTGCTGGGAGCTGTGAGAGCCAGTGCTGGATCAAGACTCCAGGGAGTTAGGGCACGTACGAGAGTAAAAAAGCAAAAAGATGGGAATCATCTCAAAAGATTTTTAAAGCTAAGTTACATTTTGACAGTGTAAGCTAAAATCAGGGAACAGAGGCTGACGTATGACGTTGTCTCTGATTAAAACTGCACATTTTTCATATTTACTTTATAATCAGCTTTATAGTGGGATTGACCTGAAAAAAGTTTCTGGGAACAGTTAAAAAAAAATCATTATTCTTAAATTAAGTTGTTGGCAGAAGGAAAATTGTTGAAATTTCCCAAGTTTCAGGTGGCAAACTGGGTGACAGCTTATAACAAGAAAGAAAAATATATGTATGTCTTTCATCTCTTAAATACTCATGTTTATAGTGGTGTGAGAGCAGACTTTGGAAGAGCTTTAGGAATGCGGATGACATTGCCATCTCTGTTGCCTCTCCCCGGCTCCAAAATCCCTCCCTGCTTGTGTTTCCCGATGATGCATCCTCGAACCCCCCCGCAGCAGCTGTGACCTTTCTCCCGAGTCCCAAAGTTTGAAGTGGAGGAGCCGTAAGATACCGAAGCTCTCCCGGAGGACGAAATATAGCCAGGGGCTGGAAGGAAGCAGACCTTTCCCCGGGGTGAGGGGGAAATGGTTGAGGAAAACAGTGGTGATGGAGTCTTCGGAGGGTGAAGGTGATTCCTCCAGCGAGGAGTGCTGCTCCTGGGCGAGCAGCGATGAGGAATTCTGCGACCAAGGCCAGAAGGTTTCTGAGTCAGTGCTGGCAAGCAGGGCTTGCACTTCATTCCTTGTGGCATGTCGGTGGCGTGTGCTGGAGTAATTACTGGTTGCATTTAATGCCCTGGCTTTGAAATAATTACTTGTGCTGTGTGTTTTCACTAATTACTTTCACTGTTTCTACTAGTTATTTGTGGTATTTCACGCCATGCATTTCTAAAAATTACTTGTTGCACTAGTGCCACGCACTTAAAATAATTCCTTTTCGGCTGACTCCTCCGTACTTCTGCACTGCTGGTAATTATTCCTTGCATTTTAGTGCCCTGTGCTCTAACTGGTGGCTGCCTGATGAAATACTACCTTTTAAAACATTTGGCTGGAGGGTGGCTGAGGTTAATTCAAAGATGAGTGGCATGGCCCTAGGTGTGTTTGTTGTTTTTAAGCCAACATGAGATGTTGGCAGAGTTTGGAAGTCCCAAACATGTTTCCTATTTCACAGCACCTAAACGTTTAATGTTTGTATAGAACTGAAAATATGTTGATTTTTTTTCCTTTTTTTTTTTTTTTTAAGAAATTTGATGAGTTTTTTTAATCCTGCTTGCAGCCTGATCTGTAAACAACCCCCTAACAACAGAGCATGCAAGGTCTCTAAACCCACTTACAATCAATTTTGGAGTGTGGAACAGAAAGCTGCTTCCGTCTGTTGGTCCCTGCGGTCGGTATGTGCAGGATGAGTGTCCTGCAGCGGTGGCAGAAGGGGGTTTGTAGGCAAGGATACGCAGGATGGCTTTGGAGATACCCAAAGATAGCCGTTTCTTGATTTCTCTTTTCATGTTAGGCACTTTATCATGTGTTTTTTTTTAAAAAAACTGGTTTTCCCCAGACTTAACAGTTGTTTCTGCTTGTGGAGAACATAAGGAGACCCTCGGAATCGTGTGGTTTTCTGCCTTACTAAAGCCCTGCCATCAGTCTGGTTCGGGTATTTGTGCCACGTGAAGTGCCTTTTGGGAGAGCACCTTCATTCTACATTAATTTCATGCTGATTAAAAGGATGTATTAACTACAAGATAGCGGAAACCATAACAGTTACTTTTGCATTTTAATCTCTAATGTTAGGGTTTAGTTAAAATGTTTGACGTAAAGCCGCCAATAGCTGTATTTTACTTGTCTGTAATCGTATGACTGTAATATAGTACCTATAAATGTGTCTATAATCTGGAACTCTAGAGGTATAAACTGGCTTTTTGTGGCAGAAAAGCATCTGAGATAGTGGGAGAAATATGTAAGGTTTCAACGGGGATTAATGAATGACAACCAAAAAGTTTACACACTCGTTTTAATTTATTAATATACAGGTAGAAGTTGGCTGCAGCAATTTATTGGGATATTAAATAGTATCATTCCTTATCCTCGCTACCAAAATTTTAGACATTAATAGAGGTAAATGTCTGCTGCTGTTCAGCTCTTTCTTTCTACTTGCTTTAAATTCCCATAATTTTGTTTGTCGATGTGGGTAAATTAGTGCTAATACACACTTAATTGTAGGGAAAATAGAGTTGAAGACAGCATTGGAAAAGAGGCTTGAATATTAACGTCTCTTGCATTCCTATTTCTGCTTGCTCACTTTTAAGGATATTAAAGTAAAGATCGCTCAAAAAGGAATTAAAGTTAAGTAACAGTTACCTTGAAGGTCTATTGCTGTATTGCTGCTTTAATACCGCTGATCTTTAACCAGGGGAACTGCTGGTTTTAAATGTCATTTTCTGCTTCCGTGGAAATGTATAGTGGGTTTTCCAGTCTAAATAAATTAGATTGTTTAGAAGAGGTGGGTCTCTTTTACCTGTAATCCACTTATCCTTCGTACATGAAAAGGTTTGGAGTGAATTTGAATAAAACAGCAACTCTGAATCCTGTGCTTTTTTTTTTTCCATCAACACAGAAATGCAATGGCATCTCATAAACTCTGACGAAAACACCATATCAGTCTGATTAAAATGAATTAACTTCACATTTTATAGCTTAGGCTGGCCACAGCCAGATTCTGGGTGAGGCAGGAAAGGGGAGAACACAGAACATTTGGTAATGAAGACACAGAAAAAAATTCTACATGCATTATTTTTAATTCCTGAAAAACTGGGGAAAAGAACCAGCTCGGTGTTTGAATGCTGAGACCTTGCAAAAGCTCTGTCCTAATCAGGCTGCAGTCTCAGCCTGCCCCGTGCTCAGGGCACAGCCGGTCCTAAAGCCGACCATAGACCTTGAACCTCCTCTGAGCAGCAGAGCTGATGTCCTACGGAACCAGATGCTTCACGTTCCAACACAGAGCTATGACCTAGGTCTGGGGGGAGAAGGACATCAGCAGAAGTCTAAGGTGCTCGGAAATACGTCATCCACACAAATAGCTGATAGTTTGATAAAACTGTCTTGATTCACAAATGTGCAGAGTAAGAACTGAGACTTTACCTAAAAGAGATGGAAAGCATGGGCTGATGCCTGGCTGGGTGTCTTATTTAGACAAGGGGAACCTGCTGCTGCTTCTTTTCCATCCATGCGTGGTTTTTAGCTTTTGTGCTCCTGAAGCTTATACGGATGATGAACATCAAATCAATATAGGGAAAAAGCTGTGAAACCCAGAGCTTTCTTCTTGAGGTGCTTTGAGAATACAATACATTTGGAAAGAAAAATATTGTGATGAAAATAATGCAGCTTACCTAAGAGATGCATTTTTTTTTCAGGGAGGATGTCAGAACAGCCAACGTCATTGCAGCTGAAGCAGTAACGTGTCTGGTCATCGACAGAGAGTAAGTACATCATTTTCCTGCCTTGGGGTCAGCTCTATCTCCAGTTCACACCTTTTACAGTTTCTAACTAGAGCCTTTGATCATTTTCTCCAGAGAGGTCGTTTAATTTTGGGTAATACAGTCCCAGTATATACGTGTCCTGGGTGAAGTACAGGGAAGGTCCCCCTAAGTTAATAAGACAAAACTCAATAGCGGCAAAGGCAGGCAGTTAGGAGGCGTGGAAAGACAAGATGAAATAACCGGGGAGATGGCATTACTGTGGAAACAGATCTGGAGCACAGATTGAGCTGGTGTCAGCAAAATGTCATGAAAGTCATCAAGCTTCTGGCAAATGTTACAGCAAGATGTTGTTATTCTGACCCATGTGGGGATGGAGAGCTCTTGTCCAAAGAACGTAGCCCTGCTTTGAAGCTCTGCGGCTCAAAGGAGATTGAGACGATCAGAAGAGTAAAATCATGTCTGATATAGAGAGCTTGAAGGAATTAGAGGGGGCTTGATCTCGATAATAAGTGGCTGCAAATTACAGAATCACAGAATCTTCGTGGTTGGAAGGGACCTCTGAGATTATAGAGTCCAATTCAGCTGCTCTCTACAATTGCTGAGAATGGAGATTAAAAAAAAATTAACATTATCTTGAAAATTCAACGTGACTCCTGGGGTGTTTTTCAAGTCGTGAAGGCAGTGAGGCACTGGCATAGACCATCAAAAAGTACAGATAAATCTTCCGGGGGAATTCTTCCAAGAGAATGTGGTGTAGATGTGTGAAGCCGTGAGAGAAACAGGTAAGGATGAGTGGGGATGGACTGCCTTCCCCAGTGCAGGGACCCAAAGATACTTTGAGGAGGGAGGCAAAAGCTGAAAGGAGGCAGCTGTTCTCATGGGTATCACTCACAGAGCTGCAGGAACATCAGAAGAGTTTGCAAGTGTTCAAACGGAAAAGAAATCTGATAGATATTTCAATATAGAGGACCACCTACCTCCGGGCTTAGGACCTTTCAGAGAGCCGTAGGAGAATACCAAGGCCAATCATAGAATATCACAACTGCTTGGTCGGGAGTCCTTGAACTCTTTCTTGGGCACATAGCCTTGAGGTAAGATACCATCAAAGGTCAGATGCAAGCTTAGGAGTGACCTCTGAAGCCCTTCTTATATTCTGATGAGGTAGGTGAGAGATGCTGAAGTATCTTGCAGGGATGGTCTACATACACTCCGTCCTGCTTTGACTCAAGTGGTTTGTGTTGAGTTATCTTACAGTCCTTCACTTCTAGAAACATAGTGTTCTGTAACGGCTGAACTGGGGAATGATGCTTCAAAAATCCTAGGTCTTCTGATAGTTAGTTTGTTTATGACCCATTTAAAAGAAACCCCTAACAGTTTCTCCACTGAAAACAGGTGGTGAATGCCAGGACTGTCAGCCCAGGTGGATTGCTTCCTCACGCACAAGCGAGGTCGCCTGTTAGATAACAGACACGCTATCCCTTACCACCCTGTGGGACAGAGGAGAAGAACAAAGATAATTAAGTTATTTAGCAAGCATTAATTTGGAGAAGTACAAAGCCACAAGTAATTTATGGACTTTTTCTGAACGCTTCTCTAAGGGATGTTTTTCTTTTGGTCTGTAAGCATTTAAAAGCCCAAATAACTCGTAGTTGTAGAGTCCGTCACTCCTGATCACTGCGCAGACTCTTTGCTTGTCTCTCGTGCTTTCTTCTCAGTGTGTGATGCCCTTGGAATAGTAAGGAAGTACAAGTTAAATTTAAACTGATGAAGCTGTAGTTGATCTATACCAGAGATTCTAGTAATGCCCTGCAATTAGTAGCAGAGTAACACTATTTATAAGAATCCTATTTATAGTGGTGGAAAAGTAATGCTATTTATCACCCTATTTATGGTTCAAGGAAGGTTGTCCTGTGTCAGGACTGGTTCTGACTTTGTTGCTATAACTCTTCTCTTAGATTATTGTCTTACAAGCACGCAAATAGCTGCAGAAGCTCATTTTAAAATGGAGAAGATCTACCAAGACTTCTGTAAATTTGGAAAATTGGGCAGACACTGTTCTGCTAATGAGGTAAAATAGCATTTCTTGATATCCAGACACACAGAACGTTACAGCACTTGGTCTGTTGTGGTGGTGATGGTAAATGTTCGTGTTGAGTTATAAGCAAGGCAGCAAGAGAAAACAGAGGTCAGCTCTACCTACAGTCAGAAGCTGTTCTGTCCAGGAGGAGGAGTGATGCATGACATTAAAGTCACCCAATATCTTCTGTTGCAACACAGCAGTTACCTGTAGAGGGCTGGAGCAGCTCTGCTGTGAGGACAGGCTGAGAGAGCAGGGACTGTTCAGCCTGGAGAAGAGAAGGCTCCAGGGAGACCTTGGAGCAGCCTTCCAGGATCTGAAGGGGCTCCAGGAGAGCTGGAGAGGGACTGTTGGTCAAGGAATGGAGTGACAGGACAAGGGGAATGGTTTTAAATTGGAAGAGGGGAGACTGAGATGAGATATTAGGGAAAGATTCTTTGATGTGAAGGTGGTGAGGCACTGGCCCAGGTTTCCCCGAGAAGCTGTGGCTGCCCCATCCCTGGAGGGGTTCAAGGCCAGGCTGGATGGGGCTTGGAGCAACCTGGTGTGGTGGGAGGTGTCCCTGCCCAGGGCAGGGGGGTTGGAGCTGGATGATTTTTAAGGTCCCTTCCAACTCTGACCATTCTGTGATTCTATGTAGTCATACAAGCACTACAGTGACCACATTGGGAGTACTGTTAATTGTGGACACCCAAGGAAGAGGACTGTGACAGCAAATAGATTATTTGCTATAACATTAGGAGTTACCATCTTGTCAGAGAGAAAAAAAAAATAGTGTTGTCCTACCTGTTCAGATGTATTTCAAAGAAACAAACTTAGGAAAAATTTCCAGGGAATTTCACTTTATATTCAACACCTCAGCTTGCCCATGCATACTGTCATTGAAGGAGATTCCACTTATTCAGTAGGGAAAACAAAACAAGGCAGCAACAACAAGATCAGATGAGGATGACAGCTTTGCTGAGGGATCTCAGCACCAGGCAGGCTGGCTTCTCCGTGCTCAAGCTTCATGGTGAGGCCAGGTTCACTCAGCCAGGCTGTCTTGGGGACAGGGAGGGGAAGGGGATGTTCTTCCTGCCAGCTCTGAAGCATAGACCCAACCCTGGGGCAGAAGGGGAGCTTGAAAAGTCCAGCAGAATCTACATATTGTTCACAAGAATTGTGAAATGATACATCTGACCATTTCAAGGAATTTGTAGCAGCCTTTGGATACTTGGGGAGCCAGGCAGCTCACTGCCAAAATACAGTTTGCTTCCCATCAACCGTATGGTCCAGGTAAACATTAATATTTTACAGCAGTCCATAGTTGTCAGGTGTCTTTTATTCTTTTTTCAATGCCAAGAGCAATTTCTTCTTTACAATTCATAGGGTTTCTGTGTTTTGTGACTTGCTAAGACCCTATGTGAAATCAAATTGAGCCTGTGGCTAGTGAAGTATTTCCCATTGCAATACTTCCAGGAGTTCAGTCTCTGGGAAGAAAATAATTGTGGGACATAGACAATGTTGGTGCCTCCAAAGTGTTTCCAGCTTGGCCCTGTTGTAGCTCATCTTCAGGAATTTTCAAGCTCCCTGGAGGGGTTATTAGGTTTGTTGCAGAACTACAGTCAGGCTGGATTGGGAAAAGGTAGCAATGACGGTGTGCTGGGATTTGATGGATTGGTCCTCTAGGAAGTTTTCTGTAAAACTTCCAACAGAAATAGTGTAGGTACAAGTGGGACAACCCTGAGCATCTGTTCTGTAGATCAGTTTGAGTAAAACACATACAGACAGACTTTATTTGCAGCTGCTTTGTCTGACAATAAAACAGGAGGGAAACATTTTAACTTTGGATTTTAGATTTTTGTCCGTATTTGAAAACCTGATTTTGGTTTTTAACGGGGGTGGCTATGAGGTGGCAAGAGAGGTCACCGTATCGACCCTCTGGGCAACAGAAATTGGAGAAAAATAAAATAAAAACCCATTATCCTGGCATCACTGACCCCATGCAAGCTGAGCTGAACTCTTTCATTGGAGATTTCAGTTTTTGCTGCTTTTCCCAGTTAGGGAGAAGTTTATCCATGGAGAAAATTGGTTATGAGGAGAGAATAGAAAAAATGAAGAGAGAAGGTCATGCAGAGAAAACAAAAAAAAAAAACCAACCAAGCGGCTAAATTCTGGTTAAATTCTTGTTGTGACCAAGATGATGCTACAACAGCATTGAGATAGGCAGTGAAACAGTGACTCAAGTGAACTTCAGTATCTTGCCTAGTCCTAAGTCTTAAGATATTAAGGGGATTAGACAAACTGTTGTCACGCCTTTCAGTGACTTTTTTTTACTTGCCCATGCAGTGTTTCAGCAGACAAAGATGTGTTTACATTGCCAAAGAAAAAATTGGATGTTTAATCCTGCCACATTTTCCTAACCACATGAAAGCAGCCCAAGCTGAGCTATTCTAAATTGCGCTTTAAGCCTCAGGTCATGGCTTCGAGCGTTCCAGCAGGATTATGGTATTACTGTCTGCTTTAATTGCCTAAATTGGCTGTGTTTTCTCTGTTACCTTTCAAGGGTTTGGCCTCATCCTATGGAACACCTTCAACACAAAGACAGACCTTGATGGGTTGAATGAGCTGAATTTTTCCTGTTTTCACTGCCGAGTAAAGAATTTTGGTGGGAAAAGATATTCTGGTGATTAAGACATCTTTTAGACTGAACATTAGGAAAGAATTTTTCCCAGCAGGAGTGATCAGACAGTGGAATAGGCTGCCCAGGGAGGTGGTGGAGTCAACATCTCCACCATCTCCACCATCAAGAGTTGTTGAGATGTGGTGTTGGGCGATCTGGTGTAGGGGAGAACTTTGTAGAGTAGGGTAGATGATCCCAAGGGTCTCTTCCAACCTGAATGATTCCATGATTCTATGATTAATATTGCAAACTGCAGCCTGCCTTGATAGAAAACCTTAATGCTGTTTCCATGCGGGAGCCAAGGGGTCTTTGCCTTCTTCATTAATGAGTTCCTGCTGCTTTCCCCGTGCCGCATAAATGATTTCCTACGTTTTATGATTTAAAATGTTTTGAATTAAAAACAGTGGAAAACTCAGGGAATTTCTGTGGGTAGAGGATACACCCAGAGCAGTGATGACTGTCATTATGCGAAAGGCCAGGCTGGAAAAGCCTGATGCAGGGGGCAGCTCTAGATACAAACCAGTGTAAGTACCTCTCCCAGCTGTGACCTCTTGCATTATACTTACTACAATAATGGGTAAAATACACCTTTTTTGCCAGCTGCTGTTTATAAAGCCAAGATACTTAAGCCCCTTTTTATTTTTCTGGAGGTCACGTCCCTGCTTGCAGGGTGCCTCGTAAGGTCAGGCATCTCCTGATGCAGCAGGACACTTAAGTACCCACTTAAGACCATTCAACACCCTTAAGCCGCTTGGGCAAAGTGGGATTCAAGCAGTTCCAGGGCACTGGAGGCCAGAGGGAGGATGGAGTCACCCCGGGTAACCTCCTCCCTCGCAGGGTATCGCGTTGCCTGCAGCTGCCCTCCACTCACCCCGGGGACAGCAGGCTGGTGAATTCTGCTGTTGCTTTATTTCCACAAACAGCTGAGGGTTGGGGTTTTTAGGGCAGTCAGTTTTTCATCTGTGGCTCTATATCCTGCACATATCCTATCTTTATGATCCGAAACTGTTGTGATCTACGAACTGCTGCCTTTGTCAGCCTGCCCTGTATTTTCCTCACCTGCAGAATAGCACTAATTCTCTTCCCTAAAAGTCTTCATTGAGAGAGGGCCATATTAAATATTCTGTTCTTATTCCTAAATTCATAAATAAGGTCCTAAATGGTGATGAATATTTTTTTTTCAATGTTTTCAACTTTTCGATTAACTTGTTTTCAGCTCCTTAATAGCCAGTTCCCTTCTTCAACTCTACATTTAGTGCCTCGGGATTGTCCCCAACATACAGAAGCTGGAGGCAGGACTTCCACTTGTGAAGCCGTGACCTGAAGGCAGGGATTAGTCAAGAGTCTGCAGTTTCTGAGAGTTCCTCCTTCCAAATTAGCTTCACTCTTTTCTCACTCTGGAAGTGGGGCTTGCTCTCTGTGTGGGACAAACACCCTGGGAATAATTTCTCTCTCTTATTTAGTGTCTGACACTGTGTAGAATCACTCCAAAGACATAACAGATTTAGGTGGGTTTTTTTTCCTTCTGGAGTATTGCTTGTTAGTCGAGTGAATGGTCATTGGGTCCATTTGTTTGAGTCACTCATGATATAAAAAGATTTTCTGATTATTTTTCGGCTATGCCTGTGCTCTTTCTGTCTCCCTTGGGACAGAGGATGGTGTTAGCTCAAGCTACTCACAGCTCGTACCAAGACATCTCAGCACCAAGTGTATCACATGCTCCTAACGTTTCACCCTGTCTCAGTTTAACCCAATTAAAGCCAAATTTCCTCTTAAATGTCATGAAGCAATTAGGCTTATGACAATTTGCTTGCCTTTCTGCCCTCACTTTTTTTTCCCCCTTCTCTGTCGTTTTTTTCCTTTTTATTTCTCGCTGCTGTTTCTCTAAAGGTGAGAAAGCAAAGATTCATAAAGGACGATTATCCTTCACTTTGCAAGGAGAGGAATTTCTAGGGTTTCTGGTTGGAGGACAGGGATGTGATGGTGTCACCTCCCTGTCATGGGACTTACCAGCCACGCTGAGAGATGTGCTCTGAAAGTTATGTTGGAGGGAGGAAAAACTTCAGCGGTAATTCCAGTGGGTTCAGTCGCTAAAGGAGCTAGATCAGCAAGTTTGGATCTTCTTGGCACCGGTTATTGCATTTCCACTCCTTCCCTGGTGTGCCTGAGGCTGTTTCCTAGCAGATGTCTGGCCCTGGCCCCAGTTTGGTCACTCCTGGCCATCCCAGGCATCAAGGGATGGTGCCTGGTTGCTCCCAAAGAGCCGTGTTGGCTCGCTTGGCTCCCAGGTGGGAAACTCTTCCTCTAAAAATGTACCTTTATTTTTTACAGCTCCTTCAAACATCTGATTGGCGGCCTAGATGATGTTTCCAATAAAGCCTACGAAGATGCAGAAGCAAAAGCAAAGTAAGTGTCTGCTTGTTGTGTTCATAATACCTTAACCTCGTTTTTATTAACGGTACATCATTGTGATTTAACAAAAGAAAAGGATTTTCCCAACACAATAGTTGTTGTCTCCGTCTCTCTCCGTGAATATGGGAGGACCAGGGGGAGACGGGTCTCCTCAGGTCAGTACCCAGTGCCACGTGGTCCCAAGGTCCATCTCAACTGCAATGTTTGAGTCCACAGAAGTGTTGGATCTGCAGAATTTATTGCAGATTAGTTCTCTTGAAATATTTTTAACGTGAGGAATTATGGATCTTGGGAAGCTCAAGCAGTGAAGGAAATTGTCGCTGAATGTGATTTATTTCTTTAGAGAACTCTGATCTTTCTCAGACATTTTCACAAAGCCAAAACATCTTCTGAGACAAAGAACAGGAAATCAAGTTTGTCACTTTGGAATGAGTGCTCGAGCTGCTTTGATGTGATACAGCCTGAAGTCCTGCTATAAATATTCATTCCTTTCAGAAGTGCTGTAGTGTATTTCAGAATATTTCCAGAAAACTCCCACTCTTCATTCATTCTTGATCTACGATTTGTTTTTAGTAGAAAAACTGTGTTATGGCTGTGCTTCGATTCTATAGCAACAGTGAAGTTTGGGAAGAGGAACTTGTTCTGATTAGAGGGATACTGAATAAAAGCCAGCAGGATTCAAAAGCAGAAGTAGTTTAAAAGGAAACTGAAGTCGCTCTATATAAAATTATTATGCTTTTCCTTGTCTTTTGTTGAGTTGTTTATTATTACCACACTAAAGAAGGAGAGAGGTGTTTTCTCGAAGTCAAATACTTGGTGTGGCTGTTAATTGGGATCTGCAGCCATCTAAAGTTAAGGTTGCTCTTAAGTTGTTTATAGTGACTTACCGAACCGGGGGGGTTTCAAATGGTGTGTAACGAAGGAATTTGGCACTTCTGTGAAGAGAAAATGAGAAGCCCTGATTAGGTAGTTGATTAAAAATAATTGTTTGTTTGTTTGTTTGTTTCAGGAAGTAAATATGCATCCCAAGAAACTTCGTTTCTTGGGCAAGGCCTGCTAATATTGCAAAGTACACACAAATTAAGAGAGTATTTTCTTTTTTATGATCTTCAAGTGATGTTTGAAATACGTTTGTAATCACATTTAATTTACTTTTAAGTAAATTAAATTACCTTTTAAGGTACTAAAAGGCATCCCAGGGTTGCATTTTTGTTTAGAATAATGTTTTCCTACCCCAATCCAAACACGTAAGCTTTCTTCTTCAGCTGCTCAAGTTCCCTAAAAGTCTTGTCAACTGATTTAAAAAGGCAGGAGGGTATCAGGCCCTTTTACCATCCCAGAAAACAGGCATTTTGGGCACAGAATGCAAAGCCAAATGGACATAGAGCTGTAGGAGCAGATAAGTAGCTATTAGATATTACAGATAAATGTATATAATAATATATATTACCTGTCACTACAGCATTCTAACGCCAGGAGCATCTTAAGCAAAAGCATTTTACAAAGTGTTGGAAAATTAGCTTGGGCAGCTTCAGAGAGACAGTCCCAGGTATCCCAGGCATGTGCTGCTATTATTTAAGGTTTATTTCTCTTTAGTGTTACTCCTTGGATTATATTGATTTCCACGTGAACAAAAGGGAAGAAATGAGACTGGGGGATTTTTTGCTTTTAGTAATAACGTGATGTTGTTATCGTGGGAGCTTTTATAAAGTTCCACCACAAGCCATTAGCACCAAGCAAAATTTGCACGTAGGACTTGCCATTCCCCATTTCATAGCCTGCCTCTTCCCATCTACAGGTTTAAGCTGGATTATCAGTAGAGTATCACGCAGTAATTCATTGTCACAGGCGTTTCTAGCATCTGCAGGTTCTATTGGAGGCTTTTTCAGGGTTTTGTGAATTTTAGGGAAGGACTTTCAGGAGCCCTTCTGTGCCTTATAATCCGTCTTTAAGGCAGAAGCTGCAGTTTTGGACCTGTTTTGGATCAACTCTTTGTTTTGGGAACAAACAGGCCAGTGTTGACCTGAACAATTTTGAGCTTTGATCTTCTTTATTCCTCTGCTCTTCTTCTAATGCCGAGTATTTCATCCCTACAGAGGGGCAAAGTGAAGGATTCCTGGTGATGGAGGAATTGTTCCCCAAAAGGAGGAGCTGATAAATGATGATAGCAGCTTTTCTATTTTAAAAGTCAGAGGCCTGTGCTTAAGTCCTGTCACCAGAGACTGTAGGTGACAGTGACATTATCGCCCTTCGCATATTGACGTTTTGACTTTGAAAAAGCATAAGGGATCAGTGCTGTCTGCCTGGAGAAAAGGGATATCCTTTCAAAGGACGTGGCATTTAGTAGTCAAATACCATATTCCCATATTCACTTTTGCTTGACTCCTTGAAAGCAAGCACGTACCTGAAAAAAAAAAGACAAATAGAAGAAGGAAATATGGCAAAGTTACTTTGAGAGTGACGTGAGATGCACTGGAAGCTACTGCTGGAAGTTTTATTGCTTGGGAGTTATTGTTTCTGTATCTTGCAAGACGAAACTCATCTGGGAGAAAAGTCTACTTGGCAGAAATTTTAACCTGGATTGCTTCTCAAGCAGCTGCTAATTAGCTCCTGCTAATTGTCCTTCAAGGTCCTGTCTTTTCCAAGGGTAGGTGGGTTTGTGAAAGGGGAGAACTCGGCACATAAAGCACGTTGGGGTTTGGTGAAGCTTTACCCGAGTTAAATCACATGAAAAGTATTTGTTCCTCTTTTTCCCATCCTCATGGCTGGCATCTCACTTTCAGTGCTTGTGTGGCAGGTGGCAAAAAGCCTTTGGATGGATGGAAATGTGCTGTGTGCCCCTGTCTCAGCAGGGATCACAGCTGCTGTGCTGCCAAGCATCCTGGTGCACGTTGGTTTTGAGCCAGTTTGTCAATTTTGGGGTGAATAATAAGTACCCGTCTATTAGGAAAGAATGCTTTTTATTTCTTTATTTTGCTTTCTTTGGGAACTGTAGGTGAGATAAGCCAGGAAAGAAATCAACCCCTGCCAAAAGGGAAATTTTCAGAGTTAAAAGTTCCAAAACTGGAACTACCAATAAAAGAGAATGATTTAATTAAGATCTGACTTTCTGTTGGGCAACAGATTGGGGAAACTTGGGCTGAAATAATTCACTGAAGGCCCAGAGTGTGATTAAATTAGTAATTTTTCTGCAAGAGAAAATATTTTCTGGCAGCCTTTGAGCTGTAGTAATTGGCTCCATTTCGTTCCATGTCAATTGTTCTCTGAATTAAGGACCATCCGAGAACTAGCTTTTGCCTTGGCTACAGAGCTGGACTAGTGGGGAGGAGAGCCTCAAGAGACATACGAAAGATGGTGGTGGGAAAAATGCTCGTAAATGTTATAAAAAGTAGAGGTTGCAATCATTTCTTTTCAGCTTTGTAAAGAATTAAAATAGTTCTCCATCCTGGTGAGTGCTGGGGAGAAATCATAACCGATCGTTAATACCTCTTAAGTTGGTATGAGTTTAAATATCTCGCTGTTTGGAAGAACAGAAACTTTAGAGAACATTATTTGACTTCTGGTATGCAAGAGGTCTTTTTTCTTTCTGCTTTCTGCTGGATAATTTTGCATATAACACAGTTTAGCCTTAAATAATATGTAATTTTGTACTGAAGCTGCTAGTAGTTTGTATCCAAGTCTGGCTGTCAGATTTTCCCAACTACTGCAATAAAGAGCTGCTTACATGGGGGTTTTTTCAGCTCTCAGAAATCATTTTAGAAGGTAGAGCCCATTGAGATAACGTGCAGGGTGATAGCCCTAAATGAAGGTAGGGGGAGACTGCTAAATTGCAGTTTCTTTTTTAAAAGTGAATTGTTCTTTGCTTGCAACTTGGTCGTGCGGAGATGGGCCCTGGGTAGACTGTATGGCCGCTTTCCTCTGGAGAAGATGCGCCATGTAATGCACTGGGGTGGCTCACAAGGGATATATTAAATTAGCTTTTAAAAACAGGTCATTTTTGTTTAGGTAATAATCTGTATGCTTTCCTCTGGCTAACTTGACCTTTTAGTATGATAATGGGCTGTGTCAGATGCCAGATGGAAGCGCTCCTGAAAAGAAATCAGAGCCTTTGAAGGAGGCCGCTACTATAATATTTCTCTGCGTTTGTTTTATAGCATTAGGGCCCATGCTGATGGAATAAAAGTGCAGCAGAAAGCTTTCTGATGATAATGAGTCTCCTTCCAGAGGAAACAGAAGAATGATGCCTCCGTGTGCTCGGCGCTTCCCATTCCACGTGGTAGCACTTAGTGGAACCAGAGATGGGTGCATTAGTGCATTGGCAATATCAGCCATTCCTTCCCGGGGCACAGTCTCAGCAGCTTTGTACAGAAACTTTGGCAAACTTTGGCATTCGGGAGGGATGGAGTGGCAAAGGTAGAATTAAAACAGTTCCTGGGTCTGTACATTTGGTATCCAGGACATTGTTTAGCTGTCCTGAAGATTTATCTGTCTGGCTTTCTTGAGATTACGCCACTGGAAAACGGGTTATTTCTGTCCTACTTTCAGCTTCTGACTTGAATAGAGGGGCTCTTAAACTCTCTTAATCTCTTAAATAGAGTCAAATATATTATAAATAAAACACAGTGATCCTTCTACTATAGGAAGCTACTGATTTTTGGAACTGCTGGAAATAGTTCTGGGATCATTTGGGGCTTTTCCAGCACTGGAATTGGCTTCTGGACCAATTGTCCTTGGTTGAACCTTACCAAATTGTATGAGATCCTTCAGGAGCTGAGTCAGACCTTACTTTTATGTCTAAGCATTGGCCAGGGAAAGGAAAGAGGGAAAGATCTGAAGGGCAATTATGGGGATGATGGAGGCAGCCAGGGAAGGTTTGGGAGGAAGAGATTTGGGCTCCAGGAGGGCAGCACCAGGGGAGGAGGTGGGGGAGCACCATCTTCCTGCTTCCGAATTGTCTTGGCCAAGTTGAAAAATGTGTCACCAGATGATTTCTTCCCATTTACCCAAGAAAATTCCTGGGCTGGGATGTGATGGGAGTAGCTCCAGAGTCTGGAAATGTTGGTGTATGCAGGTGTTTAAAACAGCAAGGTTGGGGAAGGAGCAGAGGGTGGGGGTCCATATTTCATAGATGAGTGAATATTAATTGTTTTCCCTATGAAATTTAGTAAGCGTGGTACCTGAAAGCTGCATAGCAAATCCAGTTGACCCCGGAACAGTGGTTGTGTCCAATTTGAGGATGAAATTTAATCACTGAACTGTGAAACAGAGGAAATTTAATCTCCCTGTAAGTGAAAAAACTCGATGCAACCGTAACTCCAGAGTTACTGCTGACATTTCCATCCCACCAGCAGCTGGTTCACCAAAACAAATCCTTTTTTGCCTTTCCCTTCTTCCCTGTGAGGAGCACTCACTCAATCCATTTTCCTGGAAGCTCAAATTAATTTCCATGTATATATGTAGTCCACATTAAAGTTGGGATTTCTGCCTGCATCTCATCCCTACCTAGCAAGTGTGAGCAGTGTTGGGTCACTGCAAGACTGGCAATGTGGTGCCGCCTGTGTTCACTCCTGAGACCCCTCCTGGAGTCCTGTGTCCAGCTCTGGACTCCTCTACAGAGAAGGGACATGGACCTGGTGGAACGGGTCCAGCAGAGGGCCATGAAGATGATTAGAAGGATGGAGCAGCTCTGCTGTGAGGACAGGCTGAGGGAGCTGGGACTGTTCAGCCTGGAGAAGAGAAGGCTGCAGGGAGACCTTGGAGCAGCCTTCCAGGATCTGAAGGGAGCTCCAGGAGAGCTGGGGAGGGACTCTTGGTCAGGGAGTGGAGTGACAGGACAAGAGGGAACCACTTTAAATTGGCAGAGGGGAGAATCCTAAACCCCACAGTTGGGGTTTATTTATCCCAGCTGTGCTGTGCTCTGCTTACATTGATTTACATTGATTCCCTCTCCCTTTTGCTTTATTTTCTCCACGCCTGACTGAATACTCCATTAAATCATTTCAGAAGTGCTGAGCTCTAGATGTTTAAGTCATCTGGAAAAGAAAACAAAAAGGAAAACCTGTTCTCATTATTTAGCTGATCCAACAGCTTTTATTTGGGTATAGTAAGATAAAACATCAAAAATAGAGGTAGCATGAAATTTTGATTGTGTGAGAAAGCTCAGTGTTTGTAAACCTTGAAAGACAAGATCACAGTCTGGTCTTGCCTGTTCTGTTGGGCGTTAATATAAAACTCTACCTGGAGGTTCATTATAAGGCTCATGTGATAACATTCCTGATGGAAGTTAAAAGTGGCCACATTTAATGATGTGGTGGGAGGTGTCCCTGCCCATGGCAGGAGGGTTGGAACTCCATGATCCTGAAGGTCCCTTCCAACCTCCAACCATTCTATGATAAAGCACAAGCTTGGCCAGACTTTGGTGCATTTCCTTGTACTTGAAGCTTTAAGAAGATGCTTTCTAAGAAAGGTCTGTTTCTTGCACACTGCCATTCTGATGGACTATTTTAATGGACAGTTCCTTCCTTCCTATGGAGAGTGTTTCTGTGCAGAAGTGCTATCGTTCATCTTGGGTGGCAAAAATGTCATTCTTATTGCTTGAAATTCTTTTAGGAACCAGTAATCAGCAACAGGCTGGCTGCAGGCCAGGGAACGGCTCAGCTGTGATTCCTTTAACTTGTAGGGAGATTGCCAGGGAGTCCCTGCAGATGCTGGGGTTTGGGGAAAAAAGAATAAAAAGCTGACTACTTGGCTGCTTTGAAACATTAGCCATCTCCTTACGTTCCCTCGGCTTCCTAGATTGCTCGCTGATTTCATACACTTAGGGAGAGGAATGCCCTGAGTTTTGCTCTGAAAGATGTTTTACGATCCCATTATCAGCCCTGCTGCTTCCCAAGAAGCTGTTTTTATAGCTCTGCAATAGCTGAGTTGTTATATTTTGCATCTGAGGGAAAATGTTTGTTAGAGTTGAGAGCCTGCTTGGCGAAGGTGTGACCTCCTGCTTGGGAAAGAAAACCCAGCTCCAAAGTTTGTATCTCAGGATAGCAAAGCAAGGCCTGTGTGGGGTTGCTGCTGCTTCAGATGCATCCTTGCTAAGTAGCAAAGCTGTCATTTGTGGGGAAAAAAGGAAACAAAAAAAAGGAATTATTTACATCATCTGTTGCTACAGCCTTTGCAAAGGGTAAAGTCCTGGGAAGACTTAGGACTGGGAACAGCTTTCTCCTGGTCCTGGACCACACTTGGCACCTCACAAGGTCGCCTCAAAAATTAAATATAATCAAAGGCTCTTCTTCCCATCAACCAATACAAACGTCTGGTAACTTAAACTTCCTGTGGGTGAGCTTGGTAGATGCAGAAGCAAAACTTAAGAGTGTTTTCTCTTGTTTCTATGTGCGTTTCAGCTTCTCTGTGTTTTTTCAGAGCAGGGAGGTTTCTGTCATTGCCTTGTTCTCCAGGACAGCTACCATCTATTGCTTCTGGAAATGGAAAAAATGTTCAGGCTCCTCAGGAGAGAAATAGAAGGTATAAAGACTGGCAGGAAGCAGTCTTGTGCCTTCCCTTTGCCCTGATGTAGATCCATAAGAGCTGGTGGTGGTTTCAGATGAGGGCATATGCAGAAGTCTCTGGAGGGAAGGGTCTTTTCATAGCCAGTCTCTTCAAGTGGCCTCAAGCATTTTGCAATATTGTTTTGAACACGGATGGGGGAAAGGAATTCAAATGTTTGTTTGACCTGCAGCATCTCCTGCAGCATTTAATAGAGGAGCCAAACATAAAAAAAGAGCTGAGCTGTAGGTGTGCCAGGGGCCACGTTGCTCAAGAAGTTGACAGGAGCCACTGATAACGAATTCCCCTCTGGAGTCAGTGACTGCTGGATGTCACAGTTTGGCTTGGGAAAAGAATAAATCACACTCACCTGGGCTATTTTAAACTTTTCCTCATTTTTCAGCAGTTTTAGTGGGTGGAAGTGCTCAGAAGATGAGTATTTCTAGTGAAGGACATCACTCCTCCTGCTGGGGCTCAGGAGAGGCTTAGCTGTGTCACCCCTTTGGAGACAGCACGGTGAGGGTGCTCAGAGATAAACACTCACAGGGTATTTGTGTCTGGGTGTTTGAAAGTGGCTTTAGAAAAAAAATTAATATATCTAGATCATATTTTATTACTGACTTCTAGAAACTATTCAGAGCTTGAAATAGTTTCTAGTCACATTAGTAACTCTCCCATTTTCAGTGATCCTGTTATGATGTGAAGGATCCTACTGTCACGTTGACTTGATGGTTTTCCTGAAGAGCTGCATCTTTAATAAACCCCTTTCGCTAGACTTTTGCAGCTAGTTCTGTTAAAGGAAAAAATACTCCAGGTACACCTTCAAAATACAGCAACTTCTTTAAAGGTGTGAAGAAAGCATCGGGGCTGGTCTCTGCTTGGAAAACTGTAGTTCTTCAGGAAATTTCAATCTATATGCCAATATTATCTTAAAATTAGAAAGTCCACCTTACAAGGTCCCTAGCCCCTGCGGAAGTTAGGGCTTTGTTGCCCCATCCCTGCAATGTAATGCAGAGCTCCAGGGTCAGGAGATGAGAATCGATAGTGATTGGGAGTAGCTGGTGGATTCAGGATGAGACCTGTAGATGAGGAGAAGGCATCTTGCTTGCTCCAAAAATGAATGATCTAGGAAAGGATTCAGTTTCAGGAAGCGGTATCAACCTGTTATTAGTCAGCACTCGTTGAGTCCAGTCTTTAATGTTTTCATGCCCTGTGTTTATTTCATTGGGTGTAGGGTTATTGGAAAGGACCCCGTGCCCAGCGCCTGAGTGTGGTGTTTATACCTCTGATGAAACACAGCACTCCCAAGCTCAGACCTGGTCATTTGTATTTTACGCTGTCGCTCTTTACTCTCAGTTTCTATGGGAACCCGGGGTGTTGCAGCAATAGAGGATAAAAAGATGAAGAGAGGTCTTGGAAAACATAACTCCCTTTCTCTGCTGAGTTGCCAGCGTGGTACTCCAGGCACAGGCACGCTTAGAGCCAGATAAACCGGGAAGGGAAAAGTCAAGGGAAGTTAGAAGTGAAAGAGTTGGCAGTGATTGAGTTTTCTTCTCCCAGAAACTTCTTGATTGGCTGCTTCATTTATTTTTTTTAAAGCTTTTTGCTTTGAAAATCTATGTATGATGCTTAAAAGTTAGGGTTACATTTTTCCAATCACTGTTTGCCCTGCTTGCCTTTCTGGCTATTTTGGTGCCAAGTGCCAATAAAAATTAAAAAGCCCTCTCCTTTTGGTGTAATTAATCACAGCTTGTGAGTTGGAAATGCGGTGCTGGTGTATAATTTCATAGGTTTTGCACAGAAACATGTTCTAGTTCCTATATTACAGCCTACCATTTAGTATCTGCTCTTTCAGTGTCTGGTGGTGAATCAAGCTGAGTAACGTAGATGAGCTGAAGTAATTACTAGGAAATAATTAGAAAAACCTCCTCAAGGACATTTCTTGCGTAGCCACAGTAGGGATATGGATTTCTTGCAAGGTGTTTGCATTTATACCTAGCTTGGAAGAATGAGGATGTCCTGCTCTGAATGCAGAGTGTCTGGGGCTACGCTGAAATGGTAAAGAGAAGGTTCACATCTTTCAGCAGGTCTGGCTTTGGCAAACTTTGCAAGGATGCACCCAAAAAAAAAAAAGCCTAGAGCAGTGGGGGTTAGTTGAGCTAATACTTTTAAGACTTAAAAGCAGTTTCTGGGATATGTGATTATTTTTTGGTTTTATGTTCACGTGCATCAAAGTGGATGTTCACCGCTGTGTTCCTGAGTACCTAGAAATGTCCATCAGCAGATAGTGGGACACTCCTCAGAATCAGCTGGAACAAGGGCACCCTTGTTGCTAGGTAGTATTATTGTTAGACTACTTTTTTTTCACAAGTACTTGGTTTTAAGGCAAAGCCAGCCTGTTCAAGACCATCTGGTCTGTAGGCTCTCTGCAGGTGGCAGATCACCTTGAGATACCCCTGATCTTGACAGATGGCTTTCCTTCTTGCTTCTGCCTGCCTTGAAGCTGGTTTGAGTTGGTATTGCTGAAGTTAAGTTTAGTATATTATGGTGTGAAGTGAACGTGTGTGACTTCCCCTACTCCCACTCTTTAGCTCTGTAAGGAACTGTTTGGATACCTAAAACCCTTTAGCATCTCAGCAGTGTTGAACAACACCACGAGTAGTCCTGAGCAAGCTGCTTTTCTCTGTTCTTTGGCTCCCTGGTCTGACAAAGCAGCATTTAAGGTCTGCTAATCCAAGGTCCTACCTCAGAAATTGATATTGCTATATTATCTCCATCGTCCCACATTACAACTTCAGGATGTGTCTCAAGGTTTATGCTTCCTGGTGACTTTGTTCCTGCAGTGTGCACTTGCCCTCCTAACACAACATCTAGAAACAGTTTTGTATCCATGCCAGGAAGCTGGTTTCACAGGTCTCTGTTTTCAGGCATCATCATACAGTCAGTTCTGCTGCCATATGTGTATATATATGACCTCTATCTGCTGGCCATGAAATTCCTTAGCAGTCTTTATAAAGTTAGGAATACATGGGTCAAACTCTTGTTCAAACTGGTTTGGGTTTTTTTTTTTTTGTTTTGGAGGGGGTTTGACAATTGAGAGAAACTTAATTCTGCTCTTCTCCTGGGGGGATCTGTGTCACTTAATGCTGTTTATTCCCCAGGTTATACAAGCATGACTTTCTCTCCTTGGGACTGAGGTGCTCTGCAGTCTTCTGAAATGTCCTTTCATGCTTTGAAGTCTCTTTTAATTGTTCCAAAAGGAGATAATAAATAAAATAGCAACTCTAGTCACTTCCCTTCTGCTCCATATGTAGTTTTAGGGCTTTATGTTTTTTAGATGTTTGTCAGGGTAAGCAATGATGCACCAGCCTCATCCTTCTGGTGCTGCACATCCCTGAGGTTCCTGGCAGAACCCTGTGGTTTCCATAAGATGTTCTCTTCCCACCTCCACTGAAGGCTTTGGACCTCTCCAGTGGCCTACAGGTTGGAATGATGTTGACAGCTTCATCATGGTTTACTAAAGCCATAGCCCACTTGATTTAAAACAAGGGGGTCGATTATGGAGTCTTGGTTTTCCCTTCTCAAAACTGCCAGGGTACCAGGTGGTCTAAGAGGAGCAGAAGGTCTTTTGACTGGCGATGAGCCTTCAGGGCTTGTGGAAGAGTAGCTTACTGGTCTGTGCTGTGGGCTGGGATATCCTTGGGGACCTCAGAGTGGCTCCACTGGGTGTAGAAGACTTCTAACTGGTAGGATTGGTAAATCTGACCTACCGCTTTGTGGCGTCGTAGCTCAGATCCGGAGGTGGCAGAGAAGAGATTGAGTCCGTAGTACACGTTGAGGACCCAGATGGCAAATTTAGCCCCATCGTTCTGAGAGTTCCTGAAACAAGATCTAGACTCCTGATTCAGATGGCAGGAAGCTTCTGGAACCCTGTGGTAGCCACGGGATCTCTGCAGGAAGAGCTGGAGGAGGAAGAACTGGAGGAGGAGAGCTGCAATGATCTCAAACCTCCGCCCTTGAATTCCAAGAGGTCACCTGCTGTGCAGTGCCTGATGGTTTGACCTGCTGGACACCCCAGCTTTGGGTTTGACGGGGGAAATGTGATCCCTGCAGTTCCTTGCTGCTGATTCCCACGCACATCCGAGCACAGGATGCCAGAGCCTGGGACTCCCTCACTTCTTGCCGTGAGGCAGAGCAGAGCAGAGCTGCATCTCACCTGGTCTCCTCAGGCTTTTGGGTTTCCCCCACTTCTCTCTGGACTTGTCCTAAGCAGACACCTAACATCAATTAGTGCTTGTGGGGAGTATCCAAACCCTATTAGGATGCTTCCCAAGCGCGGACGAGCTGAAGGTGGCTGCTCCAAATTGCAGGTGTCCTTGGCAAAGCCTCTTACCTCATGGCTTGACCATTTTGGGGGGAACTGCTGCAAAAACTGAGGATTAAAGGAAAAATATGACAAAAAGGATCTGTTCGTGCTGCTGCAGCCCGGTGGCATCCACAGCAATAAAGCACAAAGCTACGTGTGTAAAGATGATGTAATGGGAAACACTGAGCTGTGGGGACAAAGCCTTGAGATTAATTTGGGGATAATATCTGTTTGAGAAGATGCAGCTGGCAAAAAGACCCCGTTTCCTTCGCCTTAGAGACTGAAAAAACCAAAAGTGAGCCTAGAAAGCATTGAAACCTACTCTGCTAGAGAATAAGCAGGCAAAATACATGTTTTGATACTGTAATGAGATAAAACACTGCTACCCATTTAAAAAAAAAAAGCAATCTTTTTTTTTAAATTCAACCCTGCTGGATGCAGACATTCCTAATCCCTGCGTATCACTTGCAGACAAGTTCTGACCCTCCCTGAATCAGGCGTCAACAGCGTCGGGCACTGGAGTGCTTGGCAGTAGAATTTCACAAGATCAGAGCTCTTCGGCAGGTAGCTGAGGTCAGGCCTTTTCTGATCCATTTTCAGGCAAAGGGAAGCTAATTTGAAACCACCACTGCTAATTCCAGGAAGAGAAGGCAGCGTGATGTCTCCCTGGGGAGTTTCGGGTGACAGCATCCCCATTAGCAGAGGGGAAATGCAGGGAGAGGATCTTTATCAGAAAGCACGTGCTTGGCTTTATAGTTCTCCCCCAGAAATGGTTGGTTACCTTTAGGTTAAGTATTATTTTATTACATTAGGAAAAAAAAAAGCATTTCTGAGTCTCTCCATCCTCTTAGTGGATCTAAGTGCATCCTCTTACCCCTCCAGCAGGTAGAATTTGGTCATTTGTGCTGAAAGGGGGAGGAGAAACAACTACTTGCTGAAGGAAGTTTAAGATCCTCTTTAAGAAGTGGATTTTGGGGAAGTTTTTGTGTATAGGCTGGCCACCAGGTGATACTGGAGGAGTGTTTGAAGTGCAAGAAATCCTTGCTGTGATCTGGGGTTTGTATCGTGTCGTGGAGTAGAGGGGATCATCCCTTAGAGTCTGCTTGGGTTTGTGTTGGAAAAAGCAGTCCTGGACATCCCTGTGCCACAAAGATACTTAAGATTTTAATGAAAAAAACTTGGATTTATTACAATAGTAGAAACAGTGGCACAGTCCTCCTCTTTTGTGGGCCAAGGAGGATGCTAAGCAACGTTTCCTGGTCCCAAAGCCTTTGTTATGGAGCTTCTCATGAGGTTCATGACCACCAGGATCATTTTGATGTGCAAAACTCTGCTCCTTGATGTAACACCTTTACAATAGCTCCTGAAACCCCTCAGTCCTAGAGAGGCTGTAAGAGTGAGTGTTCAAGGAAATACCAGTGCATACTGTTAGAAACTCTTGAGGGGAAACGATCATCTTGGAGCCTGTCTTTTGACGTTGGAAGTTTGGCTTATTTTTTCCGTGTGTAGCAGTTCATCTTTGTTCCATTCAATCTGATGCTTTATTGGCAAGTCACCAAATCTCCTAAGGTCCTCCTGCAGCTCTTCTTGGTTCACCCTGCTTTTTCTGCTACTCTGAGTATCTTAACGTCAACAGAAAAACCTTGGTGCTCTGCTATTGAACTCTTATGCACATGAATTTTAAATCCATCAAACAGCACAGCAGCCACACAGGATCGCAGATGGCTTGACCTCCACTCCCTGAAACAGTTATTTCTCCACGAGAAGACCTTTTCTTTTGTGTCCTGGCAGCTTCTTGCCTTTAATTGCCTTTGCTGGGGAACCTTCTGAGATGCATTTCGGAAACTAAATAAACCCAAGCAGCCCAGGCTTATGCATGAACCTTAAGTAGCTCTCATACATGCTTTGTAGAAGACAGACTATCTAATTTGGTCCTGTGCCTGCTAATTCTACTCCTGATGATAGTTTTCACTAATGAAGATACAAGCCATAACTCCCCTGATCAGCTCCGCAAAGCTTTTAAAGTATTTTCACTGCATCTTGGGGCAGCAGCCAGGATATTAGTAGGTATGTCTTCCAAGGTTTTTGTGCTGTCTGTTGGAAAGGTGGTGGGGAACGTGGGGGACCTTGGGGTGCTGCAGGTCATGAGGGACGCTGGAGGGAGTGTTTGATACGGAGGTGAACTGGGGATATTGGGATGGTTTTGTGAAAATAATGATGGCGTTTTGCAAAAAAAAAAAAAAAAAATGAAGCTGCTCATAAAAGCAGGAGAGCAACCAAATTAAAGCCTGCAAGGGTACAAGAAATGTTTCTCCAAGGCCCAGCCTTGTTGAAGCTGCTCTGAGCGTGGTGAGCCGAAGGGTCGCCTGTAGAAACGTACTGCTCTCTAGTGGAAGTATGGAAAAGTGCCTTCCAGGAGTTGTGTCATCTAGAAAACAGTCGGGAAAAAGAACGCTAAGAAGCTTCCAGTTTTTGATCTGTTATGCCATGAATTACCATCAGTGCTCCTCAGCAGTGCCCCTTGGTCCTCTTTAGCTTCACCTGCCTGTACCTGCTGCTACGCCCATGGTTACTTTTCCTGAAATTTTCCAAGTGTGAGGCACTGAACTGCGTCAGGAACAGCGTGATGAGTAGGACTCAGGAGGTGATTGTCCCTTTCTACTGGGCAGTGAGGAACCCTCGAGGGCTGTTTTGGGCCCCTCCCTTCAAAAAACACATCAAGGGGCTGGAGCGGGTCCAGAGAAGTGCAACGGAGCTGGGGAGGGGTCTGGAGAACAAGTCTCCTAAGGAGAGGCTGAGGGAGCTGGGGGAAGTCAGCCTGGAGAAACGGAGGCTGAGGGGAGACCTTCTGGCTCTCTCCAACTCCCTGAAAGGAGGGTGTAGCCAGGGGGGGTTGGTCTCTTCTCCCAAGTCCCAGGCGATGGGACAAGAGGAAATGGCCTCAAGTTGCCCCAGGGGAGGCTCAGGTTGGAGATCAGGAACAATTTTGACAGGGAAAGGGTTCTTAAGCCTTGAGATGGGCTGCTCAGGGAAGGGGTTGAGGCCCCATCCCTGGAGGGATTTCAAAGCCGGGCTGACCTAGTGCTGAGAGACAGGGGTTAGGGATGGGTTTTATCAGAGTGAGGTTGATGGTTGGACTGGATGGTCTCACAGGTCCCTTCCAACCCAGACAGTTGATTCTATGAACCAAGCAGATGACATTTCAGTGTTGTAGTGTGGGAGCGTGGCTTGAAGGTGTGTTTTGGGGAACACTCAACTACTTAAGTTCATCTCCTGGGATGCCATGAGCCTTCCTCCAAAATGACCTGAGTACATGTTAGGAAATATGTTTCTCCGTTAGAACAGTGCCAGCTGAGTTGTTTTACTGCTGTGACATGAGGAGTTTTGAGCCTTCCAGCTTCCTGGTATTCCCCAAATGAGACAACTTGCACCAGTTTCCAAGCCAAGGAGTCATCTGCAGTAGGAAATCTTGGGGGTTAGGGTGGTTTGTTTGGTTCTTTTATTTTTCATCTCTCTCTCTAATTAGCACATGATAATATTCAAATGTTGACAAAGCACTCAGTAGTTTTCTCATGTGGTGAATTTAGGGTTTGCATCAAGTGCCTAAGTGAGAACTGTGCTTTTTCCTCATGTTAGGCGCCATGTGTTAAATAAATGTCTGATTAAAACTTCCTTTTATCTAGTAAAGACAAGTTGTAAGATTGAACAGCTCATCTCTCCTCGTGTAGAACACAAACAGGCTTCCAGATCAGGCACCAGGCACTGCGAAATACAACTCTCTGGTGTTTTTTTAATGCTGTTACACAAGTCTGGGCCTTGAGTTTTTCATTTTATTCCAGTTAATGTTCCAGTTTTATTCCAATATATGCAGATCCATAGGAGTGGCCTCACTGCATGAAGATGCAGGTAACCCCATAGCTCACCTCTGACTCTGCCCAACAACAGGTATCTAGGAAGGAGAATAAGGGCAAAGAGATGTTTATTGATTTGCAACCCACCAGTCTCCAACCATTTGGGACTTGGGATCTTTCTGCTGTCTGTTTAGTAGCCTTCGGTGGCTTTTTTTCCCCTGAACCTGTTCAGCAGTTTTCCATGGCACACTCAAGTTCTAGACCTTTGTCATCTCCTACCTGAGTTGTCTTTTTCCCAGAAAGAAACCCCTAACGTGGTTATTCCTGCAACAGAAACCAGTTCAGGCCTGTGCTCCTCACCATCACGCTTCTCAGCACCTTTTCCAGTTCTGCTGTGCAGGTTTTGAGGTGGGGGCAGGGTAAAGGCGGGTGAATCAACCCCTTACTGCATCTGTAAGATCAGGGCCTTTTCCTCCCTGATGCTCATCACTGCATTTCTACAGAATTTCAGGTGAATGTATTCCCCTGTCCTTCGCTATGTTTTTCACCTTGGGCTTTTGTTTGCAATGTTTAATGATTTAGTATCTTTGACCAATATTGCCATTTTACTTATTTCCCCCCTTTTACAGATAACCCATAAAGATGTCGAGCAGGGAAGATTTGAGCGCTGTTGGCCTCCATCCATTGGGAGAATCAGCCATTTGTTACAATCTGCTGTTTCGTATTTTTAATCTTTTTGTTAATCAATGCAGAGACCTTCCCTCTTATCTCACAGCAGCTTAATTTCTCTAACAGCCTTTCAGACCTTGTCAAATGCCTTTTGAAAATCTGAGCCAACTGCATCAACCAGATCTCTCCTGCCCCATGTGTGTGTCGACTCCTTCAAAGAACTCCAGTAGACTTGGGAAGCGTGTTGGCTCGTCCCCAAAGAAGTCAGATTTATCCATGTGTCAACTAATTCTGTTAGGACAGATGTTGAGCTTAGTCAAGTACAGTGCTCTGGATCACATCAAAAAGCCGCTTCCTCCCCTTGGCAGCAGAGATGGTTGCAAACCACAGTTAGTAGTTCACCTTGAGTTCATGCAGAAGTGCTGGGTGAACACCATCTGGGGCTGGAGATGGGTTAACGTTCCTGTGGTCGTCTTGAGTCTCCTCCTGACACTTCCACTGGAGGAGGTTACTCTGGTGGTTCCCTTGGGAAGGAAGATGCGATGGGAAGATCTCCCGAAGGTCTTCCATCTTGAACCCGGGGGTAAAAAGTGCACTGAGCTTTTCTCACATGGCTTCATTCTTCTCAGTGTGTTCTTTCTAGAGCAGGACCCTCTGGAGACCCTACAGCCTCTTTGCTGCTGCTGTGACTGAGAAGGATTTATTACTTGGTTTTGAGCCTTTTGAAGTTGTTACTTGCATTTTGGGTTTGTTCTTTTTTGTATTTTTTGTCCTGACTTAATGGTGTTTTTCCCTTCAACCAGAGAGGGTTTGATTCTTTTTTAGTTTTCTCTTTATGGATAAGTTTGAAACTGCTTCATCTCTGAAGGATGCCTTCTTCCTTTTAACGTACTGTCTCATGCTGCAGTTCAGCCACACCAACTTCCTTTTGATCTGTCCTAGCTCCACATTTGATAGACCTACATGCTGCTGCTAAGATTCGGTTCTCCAAGTCTTCCAGATACTCTTTGAATTCCTTTTCTTAATTTTAAAGAGCAAGAATGGTACTTTTATTTTAAACATCTTTTCGGACTCCCAGCTGTGTGAAACCTCAACACGTTTTGGTTTCTGTTGCAGTGATGTTCTTCAGTGAACTTTGAAATGGGTGTTGCGAATCATTCAGCATCAAGTCACAAGTTCTCTTTGTTCTTGGGCCACCTGACTGGCCATCTTCTAAAATACTCATTAATTGTGCCTAAAAATTTTGATTTGACAGGTAGTACATGTAGAACTCCTTGCACACTTATGCTGGGTGTCTTGTCTTTGCTGAGGCCTTGTTAGAGCTCCTTCAGCTGATCACAGATGCTCTTACCAGTCTGATGGATGGTCAGTGACCTCATCCTAATTCTCTCGTTCCCTGTTTAGACTTGAGTTTCCACCTACAGATGATCTGTGTGCCTTGATAATGTGATTTGTTAACCTGATTTAAAGTAACAAATTGCTCTCTCCTTATGGCAGGCTACTTGGTGTAGCCTTCATGTGTCTGGTGTCTTCTGTGGCTGCTCTTCCATCATTCCAGCAATGGTCATGTCATGCCTCCTACATGTTTGTCATGCCATGGCCTTTTTGAGAACTAGACCTTCTAGTTCTCCTGATTGTCTTTCTTGAACTTTTCTTGGATGTTTGTGGGATGGTGCACGCACAGTTGCTTTGGTTTTTCTATTTCTCCAAATTTTCTTTAAATTGGCCCTTCGTTTTGATTCTTTTTCTTTGACTTTTTTGAGTTGTTAAACTCCAGGGAGAACTTTTTGCCTCTGCAGATCCTCTCCCACGTGGAGCCAAAAGGACCTGCGTGGCCCGAGACATCGATTTTGCTTTTGAAAGCGATACTCACACAAGAAAGCAAAATCTTAGCAAAAAAATAGTCAAATTAAAAGTGGTTTTGACAGAGGGTGATCTCGGGATGGGGTTGGTTCTGTGGAGCACAGACTCACTGATCTCTTCCCACTGTTTCATCTGTCTGCCAGAATAACCAAGCGGAGCGAAACCCCTCACTTTGTGCGCACACGTACTTGCTTTGTAAAGAAAAATCTGCTTCCTGCTTGCTTCCACTTCTTCAGTAGGATTTTATGTAATATCCCCCTTCTCCCCGCCTTCCCCTTAATGTCACCTCTTTTTTTTTCCAAAGTTAATTAGGATGAAACATCCCAAATGCAAGAACTTCCACCAGCAATGCCGGCACGGCTGGGGCGCTCCAGCATTAGCCAAAGGAATGAAAACCTTGAGGCTTTTGCAGGACCAATTTGAAAGGTTTATTCTGGTGAACCCAGTGCAATGAATAGCTCTCGCTGGTGACCTGTAGTGGATGCTTGTTGTGGATGTGCCATCCCTGGAAGGGTTCAAGGCCGGGCTGGATGGGGCTTGGAGCAACCTGGGCTGGTGAGAGGTGTCCTTGCCTAGGGCAGGGGGTTGGAACTCCATGATCTTGAAGGTCCCTTCCAACTCTGACCATTCTGTGATTCTATGATTTTGGGGGAGCCATTGGATTAAGAGAGCATCATTCACCCATCTGCTACAGCAGCCCCTCCAGGTCCTATCACACACGAGTCTGCTGGAGAATTTGGAATAGGCTGCAGGAAACGGCGCAGAAGTGTCTCTGGGCAACCCTTCCAGAAGGGACAGGAGTTCACCCAAGGTAGACCTCTGCTGCTTAGTAGTCATCAAGCTGGAAAGTATCTAGCAAGTGATTTTTTTCCTAGAGGATTAGGGCTATTTGAAAAAAAAAAAAAAGAAGAAATGAGGGGAAAATGTAGCGCGTGCAACCCCATGGGGCTTGAACAAATGTGCAGTAAGGAGTGAGCGCGGGGAATTGGACAAGTGTGTCTGGAATCAGGAATATATTGATCTGTTCTCTGCATTCTTTAGAAGATCTAAGAGAAGGAAAGCTGCAGCCAAGTCTGCTTAATCTGAGCATTGCTGTTGCCATGGTGAGCCTCTCCTTTGTGGAAGCAACATGGTCCTGCGTTGAGGATGGAGGCAGAATGGCCACGTTGTGTTTACGTGCTGAGATGAGCAGATGAGGGGTTTGTGGGACCCAGCCAGCAGTTTGGAATGAGATCATGAGATTTTTGTAAAGTAGAGGAGCAACAAGCAGAACTAACTGTGATTTCAGCAATTTCAAGGTGTGATGAGACTGAATTTTCCTTGAGATCACATCTCACTTTTCAAGGCCACTTGCACATGGCCATGGATTGGAGAAGAGAAGGCTTCGGGGAGACCTGATAGCAGCCTTTCAGTATCTGAAGGGAGTTCCAGGAGAGCTGGGGAGGGACTCTTGGTCAGGAAGTCTAGTGACAGGACAAGGAGTAATGGTTTTAAATTGGAAGAGGGGAGATTTAGATGAGATATTAGGAAGAAATTCTTTGCTGTGAGGGTGGTGAGGCACTGGAACAGGTTGCCCAGGGAAGTTGTTGATGCCCCATCCCTGGAGGGGTTCAAGGCCAGGCTGGATGGGGCTTGGAGTAACCTGGTCTAGGGAGAGGTGTCCCTGCCCAGGGCAGGGGGGTGGAACTCCATGATCTTGAAGGTCCCTTCCAACTCTGACCATTCTGTGATTCTGTGGATGTTCCCCGGTCGCTCCCAACAAGTTGTCTTAAAATAACTTTGTTTTTTTTCTCTGGTACGTGGTGGAACCTTTGAACCCAGTTTGGTAGCTTGGGATTTATTGACCTTAAAGAGGTTGTTTGGAGTTTTGATATGAACTGTTTTTTTTTCCTGAGTACTTCTCATAAGCATAGGTTTTCCTTGGTGTTCTCCAGAGAAAAAAATCAAGGCTCTGTAGGTGTTTCTTCTGAAGTCAATCAGAAAGATGAAAGGAAAAGCCCTCGATGCCTGATCTTCCAAATGTATTTTCTTGTCTAGAGATCTAAGCTGTTAAATTCAGAGCTAATGAGGAGAACAGAGGGAAGTTAGTGAATTATCTCCTTTCTTACCACAATACTTTTTTTTCTAAATGAGTCAGGGGTGGTTAGCATCGCTATGGGGGGGTTATTTTTCACTTAGTTTGTATTACTTTAAAAGTTAGGGTGGAGGTGGTACAGCAGAATTCAGTATAGCTGAGTATACCCAAACTATAGATGATTCAGATAGTGAATCTGGGGATTTAAATCCAAATTGTAGCTCAATTGTGACCTGTGATGGGTTGTAGTTTTATCAGAGTTGGGTGGATGGTTGGACTAGATGACCTCAAAGGTCCCTTCCAACCTAGGCAAGTCTGTGATTCTGTGATTTAGGAGGAGTTACATAGGAATTAATATGTGTAAAATTAACACAGATAAAAAGTCCCTGGCAGTCCTTCAATGAACTTCATTGGACTCCAGCTGTGTCACCCTGCAGTGGGATGTTGGATGTTGGGCTGCAACCCAACAGCATAACTCTTGGTATGATATTATGACAGGTCGCTTACTCATGTTAGCATTAGCATGTGAGAAGATCAATGTGCCAGGGCATAATCCTGCAGGGCACTGGTACAGCAAGGATAAAAAAGCCAGCTGAAGTGCACTGCACTCTCAGTTTGTTCCCAGCAGCCAGGCAGAAGAGCTTTATCTTTGCAGTGCACGTGAGCGTGATGAGTGTTGGTTTGTAATTGGGTCCTTACCCCACACTTCTGTTGTAATGAAGAGAGATGTAGGGGGGAAAAAAATGAAAAAACAAGATAATCCCAACAGCTTTCTTGGAAGTCGGGATGGGGTGGCCAGGAGGTAGAACTCTCAGTGGACTGTAGTGAGTCAAAGCGTGTAATAGCTGCCTTTTACCTAGTAAGTGTAATGTTTCAGCTGAATGTCCTTCAAAAACGGACAGTAAAACTCAAAAATCCCAGCACCACACACCTGCTAGCACCAGAAACCTGATGATACCGGGGTACGGGTAATGGGAAGATCGTAAACCAGTACTTCTTCCACCCAGCAAGCATTCATTGCCCGGGGGAAGCTGGTTGGGAAGAAGAAACAACCTCCCTCCTTAGACGCTGTCTTTTAATACTACACAGAACAGGAAACACCACCAGAGGAAGGAATACTCCACATCCTCTGTCCGCCCCTTTTAATTAAAATTTATTAAAGTCTTGGTTTTGTAAGTCAGTCTATTCTGTAGGGTATCTTGTTTGAATTAGTTCAGGCCATTCTCAGCATTAGGCATATTACAAAAGTGCAAACTTTACTTTGTCCCTTCCCAAAACAAGGACTTCCCGAAGTAGGACTGTGGAGAGTCCTGCTGGAAGCATCGAATTCTTTCGTTAGAAGTTGAAGGAGAAACATGTGCATCTAGAAAATGAAATCCGTATTTCACTGATGACCTGCCTTGGACTTTCAGTGAAAACCAGGGACCCTATTCCCTAAAAACCATTCTGATAACCTTGTGCTCTGTTGAAAGCACTCTGCTTCACACCCGTGTGGTGTTCTCACCCCCCAGTCAACTTATATCCCAGTTTGTTTGGTCCTTACACCAAAATTTTAGCCTGGTTCTGGTATGTGAGTGTTGTGTGGATGCACAATAATGGGGTGCAGGCAGGCAAAGCACACCGACAGGAGGAAATCTTTCTCTGTCAGGGTGGGGAGAGCCTGGCCCAGGTTGCCCAGAGAAGCTGTGGCTGCCCCATCCCTGGAGGGGTTCAAGGCCAGGCTGGATGGGGCTTGGAGCAACCTGGTGTGGTGGGAGGTGTCCCTGCCCAGGGCAGCGGGGTTGGAAATCCATGATCTTGAAGGTCCCTTCCAACTCTGACCATTCTGTCATTCCATAGTCTACGCAAACTCCTTGTACGAGGAGGTGCAGAATCCAATAGGCATCAGTTCTTTATGAAGGTGTTACCAATTCATGGCACACCGAGGGGTTGAGCAATCTTAGCTTGGAAGTCAAGACTTTTTAAAGAGCCTGGATGATGAGAATGTCTTTCTGAGCTGTTTTAACTGACTGTATTTGCCTGCATTCAGTTACATTTCTTGGTGACACTTGTCTGTGCAAAAGCAAGTCTTCAAAGCCCCCATAATTCAAACAAATCTACTATTTGCTTAACTACTGAAACAACTTATGATGAGCACAGCTTATTATGACAGCATGATATTATGTTCGCGTTGCTGAGTTCCAATTGAAAAGTAATGTGCTTTTAAAATAGAGGGGGGAAGTAATCCCTCTTAGTTTTTTAACTTTATGTTTTTAATTTCAGATCTCCTTCCCCTTCCAGAGGAAGTTAGAGATGCCATAGCTTTAATGTCTGTTTTAGCTGCCACTCAAATGTTCACTTTCTGTAAGAAAATCTAAACCAGGAGGTATGATATTTCTCCTGATGTGAAAGTCACTAAAGGCAAGTACACTGCGAGTTCAAGTGCTGGGGGGTCCAAGAGAAATTCCCAGCCCCAACAACATGAGCTTGAAAAGAAAGCCAGCCTTTCTTTTTGATGCAATGGTCTGTGTAGCTGTAGCTTTCAAATTGCATCGTTGCCACTAGCTCAGTGATTTTAAAATTCCAAACAACATCTCTCTTGATTTGGATTTTCAGTCAAAGATGTAAGACGTAGAAGGAAGTGGTAGCAGCTAAATCGGGAGTTAAAGCCACTGCACTGCTGACCTCAGGAGGATGGTCTGGAAGGAGGAGACCTGAACTAAGGAAAAGCTAGGTTGTTAGTTATCATACTTTCTCCTTATATCTATCTGTCCACAGATACTTGTAGACAGATTGATAGACACTGTTTACTTCCCACTGTTGTTTGCAATTAGAAAAAATATGGAGAAGATGAGTTTGATGTTCTCCTCCTCGGTCTTCCTTGGTGCAGGGCAGCAAATTCTCACCCACAAGGTAAATCCTCTCTCACGAGTAGCACCCATCCTTCCCAGGTATGGGTTAGTGTTAGGATAGCAATTACAAGGCTAAGGTGCCCTCAGTCCCTTGTCTCTGTGGAAGGGCAGAAAACCCCGTGTGGATTTAGGGTGTCAGAGCTCTTGGTTAATGCAGCTCAGGGCCAGGTGGGCACCAGTTACCCTGCTGCCCATGGGAGATATCGCAGTTGTCTTGTGCCAGTACTTTTGTCCAACAGCTCGCTGTCTTTGGTTGACATTTTCCTGCTTTCACTGCCAATGGAGATGTCCTGGAACGTTGTTGTGATCCTGTATTTGTGAACGAGCTAATAAATTGTGGTGATGTGACAGAGCTTGAAATGAATTCAGCTTTTCTGTGACGTTGTGTGATTGACAGTAAGTAGGTAAAGAGCTGGTCTTTTTCTTGCTATTTTTGTTCCAGCGTTTGTCTGAAAGGGGTGTTTGGAAGTTAAAAGTTGCATTTGTGTGCCACGAGAGGAACAGACATCTGGTCTCCAGAGGAAGAAACACAAAACATAGCCATTTCCCATATAGAGTGACAGGATTTAGGAAATAGGTATTCTCTGCTGTCTCTGCCTGAGCATAATTTTGGGGCTAGCATTTCTCTTTCAGCTAATACAAGACCGTGGAGACCTGAGAGTACTCTTTACCTTGCAGGATGAGACTCTTAGAGAAGCTTGATGAGCATGTTACGGTCTTCCCCCAGCAGGGTTTTGGGTTCATAGCCTTTGTTACTTCTCCTTGCTGCAATGGTTTGTCAAGGGACATCTTCCCCCCTCCTCCCAAAGCGTACTGACCCCCAAATGGTTTGATATCTGGAGGGAATGCTAGATAAGAAGGTTTTTTGCACGTGGGGTGGGACTTTGAGAGGATGAGTGGCAATGCACCGTAAAGAAATACAAATCTGCTCTCAATGCCTCTCAAGAATTTGCTTTCAGGCATTTCCAGGCTGTGGATCTTGCTGCTTGTGTAAAATACACTGTTGCTGTGCCATGCTTCTGTCTGTTGCCTGAATGTGGCTAAATCTTCTGAGCCCCACTCAAACAGGGCATAGTTGAAGGTAAGGATCTCACGTGGACATGACACGAGGTGCTTTTTGCTTCACTTTCACCCATATGACCGTTCATAGATTGTCCAAAATCACTCAGAAGTACATGAACCTGAGCTTTTTTGGACTCATCTGAGCAGGTGGGGAAGAGGGCTGGCCAGTGCCAAAGGGAAAAGACCTGGGAGCCCCACCACCATGTGCTGCATCTGCTCTTCCTTACATTGCTTCCAGAGAACAAAACCTCCTTGTTACATGAATTCAAGCCATGTCCTCTGCCACTTTTCATTCACATTTGGAATTGCATCTCTCTTAATAGCATGAGTCCAGCCCAGGAAACCTGCAGTGACTTCAGGGTAGCAGGCAGGCAAACAGCAGCAGGGTGCTATGAGTAGGGTAGACCCAGGTGGGTTATTTTGTCAGGGCTAAAATGGGTTAGGTTCAGCTGTATAGAAAAAACAGGGTTTGAGGTAATTCTGAGTTGTCTTTAAGTGTTGCATCAGTTGAAGCAGCATCCTAAAAAAGAAACTAGTTGGATCTTAAGAACCATAAGGAGACGGACTGGGATAAATCTCTTACCTAGTGGACAGAGAAATGTGCTTTTCCTTTGTGGTGTGTGTTTTTCCCCACCCCACCTGTGGCTCTTCAGCTCGATTCACGTGTGCCTTCTTGCAGGCTGGGTCTGATCATCACCATCTAACTGCTGCAGCTCAGGTTATTCCAGTCTTTACAGAGATTCAGTATTTCTACCTGCAGAAGTGCTTTGCCTCTACGATGAGTTCTGCAGTGCCCAGGCCAGCCAACAAAACTCAGGATAAGGCCAGCAAGGCAGCTGTTAAAAAAGCAGGTGTCTGTCACCAAGGAATGCTCCAAAATTCTGGTTTTATCCACCCAAAATGTTGATGCTTGCTCCTGTCAGGGCATTGGTAGTTGGTTCCCATTTGGTTGCAATTTACGTCTGGTTGGCAGCGCGCAGGTAGAAAGAAGCCAAGTTTTTTATCAAGATGACAGTTTGGTAGCAGATGCCTAATGTTTTCCAACACATTTAGCTCGAGTGATAGGAATCATGAGCTAGTTTAGCAAAGCTGAGCAGTTGGGTAATTGCAAACCCTTTGCTCCTCACATTTTTTCATTTATCCTAGGTAAGGTGATTTTATGTTTTGGGGTTTTTTTATGTGATTTCTGCTTTTGGGTGGAAAAGCTTGAAATGGGTTTTGGAGTAATCGCCATCCTCGGAGCTAATCCCTCATTTTAAATGGTTGGAAACCTCCAGCAGTGCAAGAAGCCACGTGTTTGCCTCTCCCCTTCTGCATAACAGGCATTGCCCGAATGCTCGGGCCGTGGCTCCTGCCCTGCTGTTTGGAAGTAAACAGGGCATGTGGATGGTGGCATTTACTCCTGATCCCCCTGATTACTCTGACTCCTTGCATGTGATGCCTGTCCGTGCCGAAGAGGAGGCTGAATCAAGGCATTTTAATTAGCGACTCCTCAGGAGTATGTGTTTTATTTGAAAGGAGAGAAGGAAACGGTGGTCCCAGATCCCAGCTGTTCCATAGAAGGGCACTGATGCTCGTTAGAGTGAGGTCGTTACAGGAAGCCAGTAATTTCAGTGAGATTTCAGTAGGTACCTCCATCATTCAGATTTGCAAGAAACCTTGGAGATGAGCTTGGGAGATTCTGCAGGATGCTCTCAGGAGATGAACATCTCCTTCTCCATCATGTTTTCTGACACCCTCTACAGAGGAGATACCTCTGAGCTCTGGCAGGGGCGGGTTGTAGGGCAGGTTACAAAACCCAGTTTCTGTGAGCAAAAAAGTCCCATTTAAGAGTACCCAGGGGATTGATATCTCTGCTCCTACAAGCTCTTGTGAACCTCTCAGCCTTAATTTTAAAAGATCTTTATCAAATAACAGAGTTTTTGTTGTTTCTCCCTATTTGGATCACACGTTCTCTGTATCTTTCCTTTTTGTGTACTTTCAGCTGTGATTTTCCAGTGATTTTGGCCTGTGATAGTTGGGGCAAGAAGCACAATTACCAAAGTTGTGCTCCAAAATCTGGAGAAGGGCCCTTCTAGTTATGTCTAATTCAACTAGAGTCAGAAAACCAGGGAAATATCAGCATAGAAAGTTTGAGCCTTGCATCTGCGTGGCTTCAGAGTGGCACTCAGCGCCGGTGTGATGGGGAGCAGTATTCCTGCCTCCCGGCTTGCCCGAGATGTCTTCCCATTGCACCTCTTATCTACTAATTTAAAATCACTGACTCTTTCAGAGGTCAAAAGAAAAATCATTTTCTTCTTTGAAAAGTCTCAGGGCACACCAGCATAAAGGATGTGTGTTTGGAATAGAGCAGCCTTTCTCATTTACTGCTAACGGGAGGAAGCTGTGGCACCTGCAAAGCAGCACCCGGGAGAACTACCCCCTCACCTGGGACGTGTGTATTTTTCCCCACAGAGCACTGAGTTATTTCCACATCATCTTGCACAAGCATGGTCAGACTGTCTCTACCGTTCATCCCACCTCTGTTGTATTCCCAGGGAACATCCCAAGCATCCTTCCCGGTGTATAAGCCCAGCAGATCTCTTCAACCCACTCCAGAACTCTGTTTTCCTGCAGACACACCAATACTCATTTTTAAACTCCTTCTGTTTTTCTTGGCACTGCTCTCCCAATCCATTAAAAGAATCCCTTTTCTTTTGGAAGTGATAAAAATAAGACGTCATAATATGGTTTTCACTCAAATTTTGTCGAGTGAGGAGCTTTTCTGTTCGGGCTTTTCTGTTGAGGGAGGGGCACACTCGAGTGGAGGAAATCGGAAGGCAGAAGTTGAATTAATGTTCTAAATTTCAGGATGAGGATTATACCCTGATATCTGATTTATGAGAAGACTTGGGAGTATTTGCATTTTGATATTTTTATTGAAGTGACCGATGAGATTTATTCTTAAGCTTTCCAGGGTTGAAGTGTGCGACTCCTGTTAGCTTATAGGAATTTGATTTGAAAGGGGACTTTGACTTGAAGTCTTTTCACAGCCAGTCTTTTGGAGTCTGGAGTTTAGATGGACAAACAAGTTCTGGGAGCCACCACGATCCCACAAAACAGCAATTCGGAGCATTTCCTGCTCATTTTCAGATAGGTTAGGTCAAATTCTCCCTTTCTACCTTCATGGGGGGCCATGCTACAGTCCGATATGTTTCTGCTTTGCTTGTATATGACTAATTTTGAGACCTTTCCTGGCTGACCTACTAGGAGCTCTGCTGACCTCATTCCACCTAGGCATTGCCTCCTGGCCCACCTGGTTGGAGCTGGAGTGCTGGGCTCCCAGGAGGAGCAAGTATTTTTCACCTTGGCTTTAGTTCCTGGCTGAAGGAGTTGAGAGGGGAGTCTTGCTGCCCGAGGAAAGCACCGCTCTCTGAGCTGCAGAATTCCATCTTGACCTGGAGGAGGGAAGTGCTTGGTGTCTTATTTCTTACATTTCCCCATAGCAGCCTAAATACTGTACCCATGACAGATACATTATGAATAATACAGAGATTTTTAACTAAGTAATCGCAGGGCTTTTTTAATACTGGGAATAAAACAGAGTTTGGATGCTACTGAGCACGTGAAGGGCTTGCTTGCTTGATTTTACACATCTTTTGGTTTCACTGTATATATTTTTGGAATTTGTTTTGGGTGCCTGTAGCACAGTTTTAGAAAACTGCATCCAATTTGTTTTACATGCTTCATTGCACTCGTGTGTGCTAAGCAGTCTGTCAGAGAGAAGTCGCCAAAAAAAGCCATCATGAGAATGCTGAAAGTAGGGGGGGGTTGGTTTTGTTTTGTTTTTTAAGCAGAATAATGATTGAACACATTTTTTTACACTTTATGAGCCATCAGCAGAGCTTTCGGCTTCTGCGACTCAATGTGCCAAAGAATGAAGAAGTTGGGACAGGGGTGGAAGATCCTGTTTCCCATCAAACCAAAGGATTTTGGGGAGAACTGGGGGAATCCATGGGGGCTGGGACTAGCGTCCTGCTTGCCTTGCCAACACCGTGCCATGTCTTACCTAGATTTTGTCCTCTCACCTTGCATGATGTGAACTAGCTGTCCTTTTTGTAGGACTTGGCCATCTTTCAAGATAAGAGGTATTACAGGGGTAAAAAACACTTCTCTTCTCTATCCCACGTGTTTTTGGATACCCTAACCCTTTGGCCACAGTGCTGTTTGGCATCTCTCATCCCCTGCTTGGGAAATGCTTCCTGGTCACCCAGGGGAGAAGATGTGGTGGCTGGTCCCTGCCTCCCTGGGAGCACCAGGTGGCTTCCTTCCACATTTTCTTTCCTGCCTCCTTCCACCAAGAAGGAAGCCTCCCAAGCCTGGGGCAAAGGTAACGCAGGGCTTCTTGCCCTGGAGTTTGGCATCCATTGTTTGGCTGTTGAAGGGAAATTTTCCATGCTGGGATTTCATCTCGCTGACAATTATAAATCATTAAGGGTATTTAACCGGTCAGGAACTTGGAGGATACCTCACAGGCTGCCTATATATTTATCATGAAAATTAGACTCATCTCATTGCTCTGTCACCCCTAAAATGACACGTCTGCTGTGATTTAGAAGGGGATGTGTAAAGGCTGTTCCCTTCAGCAAAGGCTTTTTGGCGACAGGCTTAGTATGCACCTCATGGTGGGTATGAAGCGATCGATGAGCAGCTGTATCACACAAGGTTATCCCAAGTTCAGAGCAGGCTCGGAACTGATTGGTTTCCAAAACGGGATGCATCAGGCTGCTGTGGCCACAGGAGCAAGGTCACCCAGAGGATCCGGTGACAGTACAAAGAATAAAGCAGAGCTTCAGTAATTTGTCGACAGCATCCCTGAGATAAAATTGCCCTCTGTTGTTTGGGGCTTGCTGATGTCACCTTTCACATGCCTTGACACCTCTTTTTTATTTTTCCCTTTCAAAATTTGAATAGTTGGTTTTTTTTCCTCTTTCTCCCTCAATGTCATTGCAGTTTTAAATAGGCTTGAGAAGGTGGGTTGAAGGGAATAAGTCAGTATATCAGTTCCATGCTGTTATTGAGTTAGAGACAGGCCTGATGGCCAAGGTATGTTAAAAAGCTAGACAGGAGGACGTGTGTGTACGGTGGTGGCCAACACTGTGATGTTTTATCTTTATGACAGTGTTACCAGGCAGAAGCCTCCAGGTGAAATAGCAGATTGTGGTCTACCAGTTAATTGCAAGATGTTATGGCCAACATTAAGTCCTGCAAACCAAGCCAACTCCCCCTTCACCTCCTCCATGCCCCTCTCCATAATCTCATCCCTGCTCTTTTGCCATACAAGTCTGTGTCACTGGCGGCCAAAGGTTGTGCACGCACAGGGACTTCTCCGGCAGCTGAATGTCAGACTTCATGGAGTGGGTGGATCCTGTTCATCCATTTCCCCCCTCCCGCCCCGAGCCTTTCTAAAAATACCATAAACCTTGACAAGGAGGAATCATGTTCGTGAGGATAGTCATGGGAAGCTTATTTTGACAGGCTTGCATGTGTTCAATTTGCATGCTTCCTTAGTCAAGGGCTTGGTGAACTTGTGTTGCGAGCCAGTTGGACATGGGCTAAAGAGGGAGCATCTGGATTTTGGGACCTCCTAGGTTGGGACGTCTACTCCAAGTGAGTTTTCCAGGAGGAAAAGAAGTGGAGATATTCTTATAGGAATGCTGATATGTGACCGAAGTCATTCATTTCAGGCATTTGCACACCAGCCCACAGCTTATCGGATCTGATTTCATAAAACCTGGCTGTGATTTCTCTCCAGGGACCTTAATGATCTTGTCACTTTCAATAAACATTTATAGAAACTGCTGCCAGCCTGTGGACAGGAGAAACTCCTGTGAGAGACTTTTATCTTCCAAAAATACTTAAAGACACCAAAAAAAAAAAAAAACCAAAAACCAAATCCTCACCTGCAAGAAGATCGATAGAAAATGTGAAAATGTAGTGTTGGCTGGGTGGCTGGAGCTGAATTGCAGTACCAGACATTTGCACTGTAGGCATGCCGTGGGTGCCTGTGCTTTTCTCACTTGGGAAACCGTGCACGTCGGAGCAGTACTGTCATTTGGACCAGCAAAACCATGAGTGTGAATAAAAGCAAACAGTGAGAGATAAGATGGAAATTAAGCAGGTAAAGGCTGTTTCACGCTCATGCCCCTCGGGTACGGTGTTGCACAGTGCTCATGTTTGCACCTCTAAGAGATTTCCATTTTTTCGCATAAAAACATCCAGATACGAAGCCGAAGCTGCCTTCTTCGCCAACCTGAAGCTGTCTGACTTCAACATCATCGACACCCTGGGAGTTGGAGGCTTTGGACGAGTTGAGCTGGTAGGTAACCTTTTCTTCTCTGAAGTTTGCGTGGTGTCCTGGCAGAAGTATTGTGCTACGAGTCTTTTAATTTCTTGTTGCTGTTACACTCAAAGAACTGGAAGAAAATGATGTGGTGAGATTATCTATTTTCTGATGGTCAAAGAAAGCTGGGTTATATTCCCTGTCACATAGAAAAGTACGGATAAATGCTTTAGAATCACAGAATCATTTAGGTTGGAAAATAACTTTAATTAAGATCGTTGAGTCCAACCTTTGCAGTAACCAAGAAGGATTTAGGTAGTTGGCTGAGAGAAGTGCTCATCTTTTCTCTCCAGGTGGTCCTGGTTGTGGGATTGATTGCCTTTTCAAAACAACCTGGAGAGTTGTGTAGACACTGAGTGCTAAGACTGAAAGAGCAACCCAAAACCTGGCTCAGCCAAAGCAGGAGTAACAGCACAGTCTCTCTTCTAAGCAGTTCCTAATTCAGGTCTAGGGACAGACCTACTTGTTTATCCCAAAAGCTGTAGGTTCAGTGTTTGAACTGCGACAACGCTTTACAGAAAACCACTTCTTTTTGTCCTTTCTCTAAAAATCTGCAAGACCTGCTCTTGCTTTTTGCTCTGCTTGGATTTAGAGCTCTGCAGCCTTTATTAAAACAAAGCCTGAGCAGGAGAAGACTGAAAGGGCAGCCGTTGGCATGACCCATTTGTAATATCATGTAAATACAGAAACTTATAATAGAAAAAGGGAGCTGAGTTTCCATCACGGTGCTGACAACAGAGGAGTTTCTGATACTGGACACCAGTGCAGTATGTGAGGAACTCCTGTAAGTTGGGGGCAGAAAAGGGAAGAGTTACTGCTGCCATCATGAAACTTTGGGGAAATCCCTGCTCCATAACCCTGCGAGAGCCAAGCATGCCCATAGTGCTGGGAACTGGGAAAAGGGCAAAACGAGGTGTTTCAGGGAGTAATTGTGATGGGAGGGGTAAATTCTGTGTTAAAAGCACCACTCGCTCTTCCCTGTGATTTATTTCTGACTTTTCCTGATTGAATGTATGTAAAACTGTGCGGAGGAGAGCGCGTCCGTGAGAATGTTGGTCCCTTCCTGGGGTTTGGGTTTGGATTTATTTATTTATTTTACATTAGCAAGTGTTGTTTTGGAAGAGAGTCACAAGAGCTCATGTGTAGCCTGGGAAGGCTGTCCTTGTCCTGCTGTCCTTGTCCTGCTCCTTCTCTAGTCATCTGCTGTGGAGGATGCTTTGGAGCAGAAGCTTGACTTGGGTTGCGCTGAACTTCCCCTTCAAAGGCCCTTTCCCCTCTGTTGACAACAGCATAAGGCGCAGGAGATTTGTCTCCTACATTGACATCACCTCCAGCTTCTTCACCTGAGGTGACCTGTAGTGAGAAACTCATCGGTTCAGGGCTTGTTTTGGATCTTGTGAAGGAGCTTGTGAGGTTTGCTTTTGTTTTTTAAGGCTTTTTGGATGTGTGCTGTCAAGCATTGAGAACATCAAGATGTTCCTGGGTTTGTCTTCATGAGGGGTTGTTTGGGGGACCCTCAAACCACAGACTATGAAAAGAAATTGCTCTCTGTCTGATGTCCGTGGGTCACTCCTTTACCTCTGGCTGCTTACGGAGTTTGGAAGCTCTAAGATGTTGACACGTTTAGATCTTGAAATCTTCACGATGCGTGATGCTTACCCAGGTGTGAGGAAGGGCAGGAGGGGATGTACTCTCTCACTTCAACGTGTGGGATCACAGTCAGGTAGAAGTATTTAATTCTTAGGAGATGTCCAAATCTCGGAAATCCTGGGGCCACTTCAGCAGCCTGCAGGAGGCTGCTGATGGGAGAAATGTTGTCATCACCTCCTAAGGGTTTTCTTCAGGGGTGGGCTCAGGAGACCCTCCGCTCTCCTGAGCAGGGAAATGCTGGTTAAGGTCATTTTCTGTAGTTCTTAATACCAAAAGGATAAAAGGTATTTAAAAGTTTAGCTTGACACTCCAGATTTTATTGTTTTCCTATATTCCCGAGGGAAATGTTCTTACTGAAACAAGAAAATAATTCTTTTTCTCAAAACCAAGCCTAGAATTGCTACCTCTTCTCTGTGAAAAACATGATTTATAATTTAAGGCTAAAAATGAGTTAACGCACAATAAATTGGAGGAGCTGACTCTCTTATTGCCCAGATGTGTTATGGTAGCCTGCTAGTGGGATGGCAACGTTGAAATTTGTTCCTGGAAAACATTCCCTTTTTTTTTTTTTTTTGCACTTTCCAAGAGTAAAATTAATGAAATAAATAAAGTCCATGGCAAGGAAGGGGATTTTTATAGACGCTGTGGGCAACACCCCCCAAGGCATTTCCATACACTTCAAGAGGGCAACTGGTGGTGACTGGTTGGAAACTGGAATGTCTTGGGTTTTAGTTTGGATCTTGCTGGCCGAGAAGGAATAACGTTCCCATCGGCCTGTGTTTTCATGTCAAGCTCTGGTTTGTATCAATATTCCCTGGTTTTCCAGCCACCTTGAGAACGCTGGCTGTTTGGAGAGGTCACTCCTTCAGTGCATTAGCACACAAGTACGTGGCCTTTAGGCAAGGCAGCCTAAAATTTAAATAATTTTCAATTCTATGGAGGTAACACGTGGGAATATCTTTTCTTCTTGCTTTGCTGCTTTTATTTTTCAGATGTTGAGACATTTCCAAGAGGTTTGCATTGGTATTGGGATGTTGTTTACTCTGGTTTATAACGGCTGCCCAATGTCACTTCCAACGTATCTTGTCTTTATGGATGCTATTTTTCTTCTTCTTCATCCACAACTGGAATACTTGGTTAGCTTTTATCCAGGCTTCTCTCACAGGGAGGTACCATGGTTAGTAGCTGTGTTGGCTGAGATGGGGACCCACTCTGCTGCTGGAACAAGAGCAAATAAGGGCTTTTTTTTTCCACATACAGCAGGGCCTGTGTGATCTTCAGTGTTTGAAAAGCAAACAGGAGGGTTACAGAGCCCACAGCCCGCCCAGGGCCAGCAGTGCCACATTCCTAGCACTAAATTCCTGCCTTTCGGAGGGCTGCCAAGTAGGTGTGAGTTGCTCCAGGGCACGTCTTTGCCAGCTGGTGGACACCTCCCTCAGCATGGCAGAAAGAAAAAAGCAGGAGTGACTTCTGGTTTTTAATAGCACAGATTAACAGATGCATCCGCTGCTTTTTGCAACTCAGCTTCTCAGCACTGTGTCAGTCGTGGTGGGATCCAGGGGGCAGTAACCTGAAGAGTTCTTCTCTTTAAAAGCACAAACATCCAGCTGGAACAACCTGCGTGAGGGACTGGCAAAGGTATCTGAAGGTACAAGGCCAGGCTGGATGGGGCTTTGAGTCAACCTGATCCAGAGGCAGGTGCACCTGACCACGGCAAGGAGGTTGGGAATCGATGACCTTTAAGGTCCCTTCCAACTCTAACCATTCTGTGATTCTTTTGAGCTTTACATCAAATTCATGATTTCCAGGCCCGTGATCAGTCTTGTTCCACATTCTCCAGCTGACTCTCACCTCTTTGGAGCAATGTCCAAACCGAGTGTGTTTGTCCAACCTGGGCTGTCCTCCACTCAGGTCAAGCTGGACAACAAGAGGCGTTTGCCACTACTAAATTGTGCCCCTTTTATTTCAGATCATTGCTTCTGTTTGTAAAAATGAGTGAATTCCCTCAAAAGCACCCCCAGCCATCTCTGGCTTGATTTTAGTAGGTGCCAAGTTAATAACATTCTTCTTACTTTCATAATCCAAGCCATTAATGAAAGTGTTTTATGGTGCCATATACTGGACAGTCCCCCTTGAAGACCTTTTGGCTTTGATGGTGGTGGCCACTAAAAGCTGAACGCCTTCACAATGTGGAGATTAATAAAGAGATTGATAAAGAATAAACTAAGCCTTAGTGTCAGCTACATTTTACTGGGGGCTCTACAAGGCCTTTTTAAAATGGACAGTGTGGCATTTTTCATTTTCATTGATGTTTTAGGAGAAATCTGGCCACAGATGATGGAGCGAACTCAAATTTGATAGAGCTTTTAACCTGTTTTGTAAACAAAACCATTAGGAAATTAATTAGATGGCAAAGAAAAAAGCACCATAATTGTCTTTCAGCAGCCTGACAGATGCATCGTTCAGACACTTATTAGCAGAAATTTCCAATTGCATAACTGTCATTTTGTTCCAACCATGACAAAGCTTTTTTTTATGAGAAAGATCGATCTTCTCTTTGAAATATCTTAATTTTTAATTGTCAAGGTTCCTTTGGCCTCCTTCCTTTTGAGAGAATGGGTGTTTTGGGTGCCATCAAGGTGAGGAAATGGAGATGTGAGGGACTGGAAGATGAAGTAAATCCCGCTTAGATCTGACAATGAAGCTGGTGCTATGGAGCTGAGCAAAATACTTGGTATAAGCATTTGGCCTCTTTTTCTCTCTCTCTCTTCTCAGCTATGTGCAGGATGCTGAATTTTTGTGATACCATTGAACGTGGCTGGACCACCACGGATTTCCTTTGATTTTTAATTCCTAATGAATTTAAACACATCCTTTCTAAACGGAAACATATTCTTGGGCTTTATCTGCTGATGGAAATGGTGGTGTCAAGGTTTGGAAAGATGAGATGCTGTCTGTAGCCCATCAAATATCATCAGAAGCTGCATCGGGGTACGAGCTGTCAAGCCAGAGGCTTCAGCTCCAGTTGGAGGCAGAATTAAGACATAAAACTAGGTGCTATGTTGTGGATAAAGCCAAACTAGGGAGCGGGGCCAGCCCATGTGTGGGGCTGGAGAGTTTAGGTCTATCTGATATTTTCAAGGAACCACAGTAGTGAGTTTTTCCATGTGGCATATTTGAGCTACATAGCCCTTCTGCTATTTACTTTTTATTGGGATAATTTTATGCATGAAACAGTTTGCATTCCTCGCTGCTTTTTAGCCTTTTCCTTCTAGACAGTTTTGAAAAATAATATTTACCTCTGGGCTTGGTAGAAAAACACCAATTTTAATACATTTCCCAAAGCCCTCGCTTATAAGGAACTTAGTTGTGCCTGTTGTCAAGCCCTGAATACCAATGCTCATTACAGGCATCAAAACAGGATTAGAAGTTTTCAGCACAGTGGAGCATTTGAATTAAATAGCTGGGATTTTCGAAGGACTGCGTTTTTTACTGTATTCAGACTATAACTTTGCAATTTATTTCCCTTCAGAGCCCCATAGTCAGACTGTGATATAATATTTAGTCCTTTCCCAACCAGTTGAAGGTAGACTTTTCCAAAGACAATAAGGTGGCTGCGGTGGACAGTTTTCACCCCGCTGCCCGCTTGTAACTGATCCATGATTCATCCTTCAAAATTTCAGCCTGCAGTATATCCTAGAGACTGAATCTTTAACTCCACCACTTTTCTTTCCATCTTGGATCTTCTGTTAAGTCTTGACTTATTTTCCAGTCTAGCCTGATCCAGCCACTGTGCCTCTTCATGTGCAGCATGCAGCTAGGTGAAAACTAGCAGGTGAAAAACACCAGGGAGCCTCCTTATAATTTGGATATGCCAACTACAGTTTCTCCCCAAGCCTTGGGTCAGGAGAGCCTTTAGATGTTTAAAGTACCTTCAGAACTCCTGATGGAGAGGTCCAAAATACCGAGCACCGCAATGCTTCAAGGCAGAAAAGCAAGCAAGGTTTTTCCTAGTTTACTTAATAAAAAGATGCTGGGAAGAAAGCAAGTTGGAAGGCAAGGAATTATTATTATCCCCACCTCTGCTCTGTGCTCCTGAGACCCCACCTGGAGTCCTGTGTCCAGCTCTGGAGTCCTCAACAGAGAAAGGACATGGACCTGGTGGAACGGG
>VXBW01007512.1:0-24860 GCA_013400375.1 Thinocorus orbignyianus | reverse complement strand
ACTCTGACCATTCCATGATTCTATGATTATTATGGGGGAAAGTGTGGCATCCTGGAAAGAACACAAATCTATTCAGGACTAAAGCAGGCTGCGCTTTGCTGCTGGACGGTCACCGCTTTGTTCGTGCAGCCGTTCAGCTGCTGGGATCAGGGGAGCTGAGCTCGCCCGTGCTGTGCTCAGCAACAGCTGCTGCTATTTTTGTTGGTTTGAATGCATCTGGCTGGGAAACAGCAGAAAATAAAAGCCCTCGGACATACCCAGCAAGCAAAGGCATTTGCACTTCGGTCCCCCAGCACTGCAGCTGAGCCAGTTGTTATTTAATGTGAAACAAAGATACCGGCTTTTATTGATAGTGAGGATTTCTGGCTCTGAATAATACACAGAGCAAAGTGCACAGCTCCTCTGGAAAAGCATCCTTGCTGTTACAGAGGTATCGCTCTGCCCCATGTAGAGAGTTCAGTGGGAGACGTGAAGAGCAATAAACTCATCTCTGGACACAGAAGTTCAAGAAAAGCTTCTGTCCAGCTCCTAAAAACACACCGCTCCTGCATGGTTAGGAAAAAGCCACATCTCCAGAGTAAATTAAATATTTTTCACTTGCAGGATCCTCACTGCCTGTGTGTTCCCGTTTAGCTGGGAGCCCGGCCAGGTCCCTTGACCATCAGCAGAAATAGCTCCTGAGCAAAGGTTTAGTGAGCTTGGTGTCCAGGCACTGTGAAAGCTCGTGTTCACATACCTCCCTTATATCAGACTGGGTAAGTTCAATGCAAGGAGAGGAGTGAAAAAAAAAGGAGGAGAGAAGGGACCAGAAATTCTTTTAACTTGCAAAAAGCCAGTAGAGGTGGAGGTTGGTTTTTCCCCTGTGTCTCTCCTTTTAGCAGCTCGGCTGCTCTCAGAGAAGAGTGCTTGAGAAGTCCAGGCTCCAGCAGGTCTCCACCAAATCGATAGTCCCAGGGCCACTGAAATACAAGATGTTGCTTCCAAGTGAGTGAAAGATGATCTCGAGAGCTGTGTAACAAGGATGGCTCCTTTGCAAAACTGCATGCTTTTCCCTCTCCGAAGCACGTAGGAGATTGTTGTGGTGGGTTTCTTCGGGAGGCTCAGCATCCTGCCCACCATACCCCACTTCCTTCTGAGCCAAGAGTAAAAATCCTTGTGGCTTCTTTGGCTCCGTGGGCTATTTATCTCATGATAATTGAAGGCCAGGGTGTTCTCAGCAGCCCATTCCCATCTTCTTAATGTTAATCCTTTCTTTCTTTTTTGTTTTTTAAAATAAAAAGTCCAGGTAACTCCTGGATATTTTTTTCCTGCTCTCAAAATGAGATTGTGATTAGATGTCATGTTTTTTTCTATTAACTGTCATGAGCTTAATATTAAGAGTTTCTGTTTGTAAAAATCATAGAAACGGGCTGGAGCTCCCCAACTTTGCGGCATAAAAATAGTCCTCTCAGTTACCACATTTGGCAGAAAACCCCAAAGCCAGGGGAGGATTCGGGCACGTTGAGGAAGGAGAACAAGTTTGATGGCTTTGTTTTCCAGGTGGACAGCTGGGTGCTCCCAACTGTAAGCCTTAGGGGAATTTTGTACCTTGGTGGCTTGTTTTTAGCTCATCGGCACGTTTCATGCAAATGAATCCCCTCGCACTCTCAAACTCTCACAAATCCTCTGCCTTAGGAAGCATGACAGGAGTGGGGATGGAAAATAGATCTCAATTCTCCTGTGGCATTAGGTCAAAGTCTTGCATTAGCTAATTGTAGCTGCCTGATTGTTCTATATTTAAACATTCGTAACAGGGATAACATCATCAAACGCCAAATAAAACCACTGCCTTCTGCTTCCTGGGAGTGATTTCCTTCCCTGTACTTATTTTGAAGCTTTGTAGGTATGTACAGGGAAGCAGGTACCCAGACTCTCCACCAATTGCCCAGGCACCCCTGAAAACAACAGTATAATAAAAGAAATAGCCCTTTTATTGAAAGATAGAAAAATTAGTAGTCAAAATCCATGATATTTAAATGACAATACCATAAGGGGACGCATTTGGATTTGTTTATACTACCCTTTATTATGAAATATGGTAATTGATTTATCTGAGCCTCCACCAGGTGGTTGTGTTTATTTTTAGCCCTGGTGTTTAGTGCAGATCAACATTAGGGAAATAAGAATTTACGTTTTGAATAAGTTCGGGGTGCTAAATACCTTTTTTCTTATGTTTTTAACGTTTCACATCCAGCTTGGCTGAGAAGTGCTCAAATCTGCTACTGGAGCTACATTTTTGGGTTCCACCGTTCATTATTATTTGTTTAACCTTAAAAAATACAGGGCTGAAAGAAGACAAACCTGATCTGTAATATCAATAGGGTTCTGCAGGGGCTGTTGTTGGAAATAATTTGTGTGGCAGCTGGTGGCACTGGGCCATCAGGAGATGGACAGGTCTGATGGGAAACCACCAACCTGGTAAGATCTCCCAAAGTATATGCTTAGTCATACTAAACCTTAATTAATTATGGTTATTTTTTGCAAGTTTGGGTAAATTCTACCTTAACTTTTGTCATGTCTTCATTCCCTGTGTGTCACCTCACTCCTCTCTCCCCTCCCCGAAACAGCCTGGTTTGAGTTAGGTGGAATAGTATCAGAGAATTTAGTTAGATCAGTTAAACTGAAGTCTTTATGCCATTTATTCAAAATGAAACAAACAAACAAAAAAAAACCCAAAACCCCAGGCCCTAACCCCAAACCAGAAATGTTTTCATCACTTTCAGTCTGCCAGAAATGCAGAATTTCTTTCTGCTTTGAGCTCTGATGAAACCATGCAGTGAAGGCAGCGCTGTGTAGCACCACTTCAGTAAATAACTGGGCAGCTCTGCTGCACGCATGAGGGAGGATGGTTTTTTCTTTATTGTATGTGGATTTCTTGGGTCTCTGCATCCCGTCTCCCTGAAGATTAAACAGCAAACACAAGCTTCATGCAAAGAAAATAATTACAAGTCTCAGTGTGAAATGCAGCGCGGTGCCTTTGGAAAAAGAAAAGTTTCATGTGGGCTTGGAAACGCTTGCAGCTGTGGGGAAAATAAGAAGCCACAAATCTAAAGGACTGAGCCCCCGAGTGTTTTCAAACCAGATGGATAAATACGTGCATACATATATACATAGAATGGTCAGAGTTGGAAGGGACCTTCAAGATCATCCAGTTCCAACCCCCCTGCCCTGGGCAGGGACACCTCCCACCACACCAGGTTGCTCCAAGCCCCATCCAGCCTGGCCTTGAACCCCTCCAGGGATGGGGCAGCCACAGCTTCTCTGGGCAACCTGTTCCAGTGCCTCACCACCCTCACACCAAAGAAGTTCTTCCCAATATCCAATCTAAATCTCCCCTCTTCCAATTTAAAACCATCACCCCTTGTTTTATTACTCCACTCCCTGACCGAGAGTCCCTCTCCAGCTCTCCTGTAGGCTCCCTTCAGATTCTGGAAGGGAATATCCATGTACTTGCACATCTGTGTGTTCATGTGTATGTCCACAAGCACACCTGAGCACACACCAGTGTTGCACCAAGCACAGGGAGCATAAACCTGCTGAGGAGACCCTGGAGCAACAAGATGTTTCTCTGAAAACAGTAACAAAAGCAGTGGTAAAATTGAGGATTTTTCTCCACTGGTGAGAAAGCTGACAGCTGTCTGGGGAAGTTCAACCCATTTTCAGATTTTTATTTTTTTTTTATATTTTTTTTTTTTACTTTATTTAAATCTTGAACCATGTCAACACAAACAACGTGCTGTGAAGTTCTGCAGCTTCTTTTCTGGCAGGCAGTGAGCAGATGTGGTTTATGGTGGTGATGCGGGCGATAATGTCTGTGTTTTGGGCCACTGTAGATGAAAGCACTGAAACAGCAATGATCAAAGAACTTAAAAGGAAAATTTCGGCCAGAGATGGGCAGATCCTCATTTATTAGGTTTTACTTCTGAATCACTTCTAGTGGGGTTGGGAATCTCTTTTGCCAGCCGAGAATCAGCCTTTGGGGTTTGATTTCTTGAAGTTATACATGTCTTTATGGACATCTGAGCACCAGTTTGGTTTCTGACAAAGGCAAGATGCTGAGGGTACCCGTCACTCCTTGCATTTTCCCTGTGATGTGAACCATTGCCTGGGCAGAGCAAGCACAAAGGAAGCCGTTCAAGGTTATGGTGTCCAGCCTGGGAAAAGTGTGGAAGGTGCCATGTCTCATATCAGTCCACGTTTCTGTTACCCAGAAGATCTAAAAATAGGGATTACATTAAATAAATTGCAAGGGCATGAATGTTGTCTCCTAACCTGAAAGGCAAGCTGGATTTCTGATGGGACTTGATGACAGACAAGCCACTTGTCTGCTGGCCTTAGCCAAATTCCTACAAGAAAATCAAAACAGAAGTTGCCCAGTGGCACCCATTGCTCTAGAGGGGGACAAACATTTAACTGGCAATATTGTTGTGGGCAGCTGCTGGGGGAATTTAGCAAACTAAGAGGCTTGGTAGGTGGGTGATAGGGTTCCTTTCTTGTTCGGTGGTGACTCTGAGGGGATGGTCAAGATGGAAAGGATGGCTGCGTTCCAGCTGTCTTTGGGATGGGTACTGGTCCCTCGGGGCCAGCTGGGGATGGCTCAGGGTTCAGAAGTTACCAGGGTAACACCAGAGAGCAAAGCAAACAACTCCCTTCAGCCTCCTCTGGGGAAATCAGGCTAAAAATAGGTGGCTGAGGCTTAAGGTTAAAAGTAGAGACGTGACCAGGCAGTGCCGTTGGAAAGCCAGCTCTGCTCATCCTCTACAGACATCCAAGGACTGCAATTCCCTGCCAGAGCCCGTGTGTTTGTTACTAGCTGTAGAAGAAGGATTTGTGAAAGTTGTACGTTGACTAGCAACGTCTTCTGAAGGCGAGAGTAAGGCTGGTGGTTGGGTTTTCCCTAAAGCACATGGAGTTGTAGAAATGGCTTTTTGATTTCACCATATACATTTAGACATCAGGTTGATACCAAAGTCAGTCTGATGACTGAAGGGATGAGAGGAGTTATTTGAAGGTAGAGTGGTGGGATCAGTGAGCCCTCATGCAGTTGGAGTGTCACAGCTCAGCAGAGAAAGGCTTCTAACCATTACGTTTGCCTGCTTTACCCAAGGTCCAGCTGAAAAGCGAAGAGTCAAAAACGTTTGCCATGAAGATACTGAAGAAACGTCACATTGTGGACACGAGGCAGCAGGAGCACATCCGCTCGGAGAAGCAGATCATGCAGAGCGCTCACTCGGACTTCATCGTGAGGTATTGTCCCTCTGCTTCATGCACTGCTGTGGGAACAGCTCAGAAAACCACACAGGAATCATTCATCTGTCACTAGAAATACCCTTTAACCGTGTCTTATTGATCAGAGGAGGGACACAGAAATGATAAGAGGACTGGAGCACCTTAGTTGGCATTGTTCAGCCTGGAGAAGGCTCCAGGGAGACCTTATAGCAACCTTCCAATACCTAAAGGGACCCTACAAGAAAGCTGGAGAGGGACTTTTTACAAGGGACAAGGCATAATGGCTTCAAACTGAAAGAGGGAAGATCTAGATTAGATATCAGCAAGAAATTTTTCACTATGAGGGTGATGAGACACTGGCACAGGTTAAGGTGGCCCCATCCCTGGAGGTGGACAAAAGCAGGCTGGATGGGGCTTGGAGCAACCTGTTCTGGTGGGAGGTGTCCCTGCCCAGGGCAGGAGGGTAGGAACTGGATGATCTTGAAGGTCCCTCCCAACTTGATCCATTCTGTGATGGGGAACGTCTACCCAAGCCTAAACTAAGGTATTAACTAGTTGACTTTGTCTCCATGCTTTGTGGCTCCAGGAGCAAGCACACCCTCAGCGTGGACAGAGCTTGCTGCTGCTGGTGGGTGATGCTCCATGCAGGCATACACAGTGTGACTGTGCCTCAGCCCTCCTCAAGGTTAATATTCCTCTTTTTTTCTGAATTTCCCTTCCTGCAAGGGGAAGCTGGAAGGCAGGGTTTAGTCTTTTGAGGTCATGCATTGCCACGTGGATAAATAGTTGTATCCAGTGCTTCTCGTTAGGATGTACGATAAATCCAGCTCAGTGTCCCTTGACTCATCATGGGCAAGTGCACTAAAACCCACAAACCTGAGCAGGCACAATTCTTCCATGAATAAAATCAGACGCCGGGCATTTTTGTTTGTTTTAACCCCAATAGCAAAGTTCTCTGACCCTTCAAGGATTGCAAGTAGCTGTCTGCAGGGAACAGAGATGGCTTAGGTCAGGATAGGAGTGGTGGGTGGAGAGGACTCCTGGCAGAGCACTGCATTTCGCTGGGCTGGAGGTATCTAAAAGGTCAGCCTCTCGCCTCATCATCCCACCCTGGAGGAGATGCCTGAAGCACTTGCCTTTTGCCGGAGGAGATCAACCCCTGCTCTCAAAATTTGCTCCAGTGAGACATGCTAACCCAGGGGTGAAACCAAATCCCTGCCATAAAAATGCCAAGGCAAGCGCCTGGCCGGGGAGGGGGGCACCCATGGGTTGCTGAGGGGGGTGTTTCCTTCCCAGGCTGATCCCTGGGATTCCCCTTGGAGCCCAGGGCTTCGCCTCTGATTCATGGGTGACAACTGCAGCCCCACACGCTGCCCAACTGCAGTTTCCTTCACGCTCTAATATTCCATACACAGACGTGTCCCCGTTACCTAGACTGGAGACAAATATCCCTTGCCAGCTATTTCAGCCTATGGATTTGCTCTCTGAAGCCTGAGCTGTCCCGGGATGGGGATGTAAAGGGAAGGGAAAAGCGGGGCCAGCCAAGGGGAGGGACGTTTTGACACTGTTTCCAGAAATACCCCTTCCTAAATCAAAAGCCCGAGCCTGCAAACGTTTCTGAATGGAGCCACTGATACTCACAGCTATAAAATAAATAGTTCTGTCCCACTTTTTATTCATAGAATGGTCAGAGTTGGAAGGGACCTTAAAGATCATCAAGTTCCAACCCCCCTGCCGTGGACAGGGACACCTCTCCCTAGAGCAGGTTGCTCCAAGCCCCATCCAGCCTGGCCTTAAACACTTCCAGGGATGGGGCATCAACAACTTCTCTGGGCAACCTGTTCCAGTGCCTCACCACCCTCACAGCAAAGAACCTCTCCCCAATATCTCATCTAAATCTCCCCTCTTCCAATTTAAAACCATTACCCCTCGTCCTGTCACTAGACTTCCTGACAAAGAGTCCCTCCCCAGCTCTCCTGTAGGCTCCCTTCAGATACTGGAAGGCTGCTATCAGGTCTCCCCGGAGCCTTCTCTTCTCCAGGCTGAACAGCCCCAGCTCTCTCAGCCTGTCCTCATAGGAGAGGTGCTCCATCCCTCTAATCATCTTGGTGGCCCTGCGCTGGACCTGTTCCAACAGTTCGATGTCCTTTCTATGTTGAGGACTCCAGAACTGAACACAGTACTCCAGGTGGGGTCTCACAAGCGCAGAGTAGAGGGGGAGAATCACCTTCCGTGACCTGCTGGTCACGCTTCTTTTGATGCAGCCCAGGATACGGTTGACTTTTTGGGCTGCCAGCGCGCACTGCCGGCTCATGTTGAGCTTCTCATCCAGGAGCACTCCCAAGTCCTTCTCCTCAGGGCTGCTCTCCAGCCATTCTCTGCCCAACCTGTATTTGTGCCTGGGATTGCCACGTCCCAGGTGTAGGACTCTGTACTTGGCTTGGTTGAACTTCATGCCATTTGCACTAGCCCACCTCTCCAGCCTGTCCAGGTCCCTCTGGATGGCATCCCTTCCCTCCAGCGTGTCAACCGCGCCACCGAGCTTGGTGTCATCGGCAAATTTGCTGAGGGTGCACTCTATCCCACTGTCCATGTCTCCAACAAGGGTTGGAGACTGGTCCCAGTACTGACTCTTGCGGGACACCACTCGTCACTGGCCGCCACATGGACATTGACCCATTAACCACAACTCTTTGAGTGCGACCATCCAGCCAGTTCCTTATCCACCAAGTGGTCCATCCATCCAACCCATGACTCTCCAATTTGGAGACTAGGAGGTCATGTGGGACAGTGTCAAATGCTTTGCTTAAGTCCAGGTAGATGATGGTCCCCAAACTCCTGCCTACATCACAGCTATGCCTGCCGGGACCTTTTTTCTGTTAAACATAGGGAAAATCCAGAGGGTTGCTGCTGCTGAGCCGTGTGCTGGATGCCACCCAAACACAGCACCGTGATGTGGAAGCGTATCAGAGCCAAGCTGTAGCTGCCAAGATGTTTTGCCACCTACCTTAAGTTAATGTTTAACTGAATGCCTTCAAAAGGAACTGAATCCTGCTGTGTTTTCCCCCTAGTCCATCACACAGCTCTATAAAATATATTAATAACTGTATTTTTTACTAGCTGGGAAGAGCTAGGATCTGCTAAACTACCTGTTTTAATTTGTATCGTGTTGCCTCAGCCCTTTAATTTTTAATTCTTGGAATGATGACACCACACCAGAATGTCCCTCAGCATCCCCTTCTGCTGCGGAGCTCAGGTTTTCAAAATTAATTTCTAAACAGGGCAGCGACAAAGAACCCTTTCCAGGATCCACACACAGCAAGCTTGTTCTCCCAGGAAACAATATGCTGGAATGCCCACGCACATAACAAGAAGTGCAAAGGTAGTTGGAAATTAGAGTTAAGTAAAGCAGCTAACACCAAAATTCCTATATTTAATTCCATAGTTTTCCTGGTTGCATTCATTTAATGTGTCATATTAAGCAGAGCATGGATTTTACCGCCCAACTTAGAGCGCCCTTGAGAAGGAAAACAGGCTCATAAAGCCTGGCCCATCTCTGTCTTTAGTTAAACTCCACTTTCCATCCCTGGGAGGAAGAGGGAGAGCGCTGTTAGGTGCCTGCGTGTCGGCAGGTTGTCTTTAAACTCTCCAGATGGGTGGGCTGAAGTTGGAGCACAAATTGGGCAGTGCTCCTTTGAGAGGATTAAATGGAAGGAAAACTGCAGATCTGCACAAACGGGCTCTGCAGCCTGAGGAATAAGGTGATGTGGATGTTATAAAAAATGGGTAGGAAAACTTGCCTTTCAAGCACGTCTGGAAAGCCACGTGTCGGATGGAAATGGCAGATTTCATGTGTAGTGGTGACATCTTCTCTGGAGGGCTGCAATACACTTCACCGCTCAGGTGCCCATCCTTCTCTGCTGAAATGTTTCCACCTGAGAAGATGTACGGGAATTATCTAAATCCTTAAATGCAGCCCTAGCTCCGAAGGATGCCCTCAGTCTCATGGCACTTCCTGAGATGAAGTCTGTGGGAAGTGGGAATGCCTGGTGCCTTTGCTTGGGTGGTGGATTCATGTCCCATTTTCTCCTTTGCCAACAACAGACTCTACAGGACGTTCAAGGACAGCAAGTACCTGTATATGCTGATGGAAGCCTGTCTGGGTGGAGAGCTCTGGACAATTCTCAGGGACAGGTGAGTTTAAGAAACCCTTACTCTTAAGAATTGGAATATTTTCTTGTATTTCCAGATAACCAAAGGTCTTTATCTTCCATGGACAAAATCTGGATCTTTCCTCGCTCTGTTTAATTTCAGGTCCCGGAAAGGTGAGGCTATATTTTTATTCCTATGCAGATAACTAGGCATCAAGTGGATCAAGTATCTAAGAACAAAGAATGATGCAGGATGCATCCAACATGTCCAAGGCTTTATGTAAACGGAGACTTACCCAGAGCTACTTCCTCATGATCCCTCTGAAAAATACAGCAGGTGGTGATGGTAGCCACGGTAGTCGTGCGATAAATTGCGTCAGTGACAAGTCTTTGACTGCCCTTCCCCTTTATCTCTGGAAGGTGCCCCTAAATAACCAGCAGCATATTTTAATTTCATTAATTATAGGATTTAATTGTTCATTGTCTAGAGCAATAGTTTTATGTGACCACAGGAATTTCAGCTGTGTCCACGGTGCACATGGTGCCACTTCTCGCCTTTGAGAGCCTGGATGGAGACTCAGGCACCTGAGGGAGAAATGTGGGACAGTCCTAAGGGTGGCAAAGACTTTGAGAACCATGTCCGATGGCAGGGAAAGACCCTGCAGGGTGTGAGCAGGCCTTGCAAGAGGTGCCAAGGTAAAGGCCAGTCTCGTTGCCTTTTTGCCAGATGTGGTCTGGAGATGTTTTCCTTCCTTCATGTGTTGCTATTGTGGCCGTTTCAGACCCTGGACTTAGAAACTGAGGGGCAAAGGTGGCAGTGGTGTTAGTGACAGTTCACAACTGCAAACAAAATCCGTGGGAGCATGCATTTACAAGGTAAAAAGCACAGACTCCGTCCAAGTCTTTTGAAAATTTATAATTTCCCATCTCAGAGAAAGACCTCCTGTTTTCATCTCAGCGTTTGCTCCTCTGCCCACCCTCTGCAGCTGTGAACAGCAACACCCACCTCTGCCACGGAGGAGAGGGGATGAACAATGTCTATTAATATTTCTTAACATTTATGACATGGTCAGGTGGGATAGTGGTGAGGAGGAGGGAATCAATAGTTCTACCTGGGCTTTTAGTCCAGATACCACATATTAGATGAAGGCTGCTGGTCAGCATGGGAAACAGGACCATGCATCCGTGGCATATCCTGCAAGGAGCATGAGGCAGTCAAGAGACAGAAGTGCCATGGGGAAAAAAAAGTAGTTAGGAAAGTGTGTAATTACATACAGCAGCATAAGGCAGAAGGAAATGCAGTCCTGGTATTTCCTGCCCTGGGAGGGTTTGACCTTGCAGCGCTGGGTTTTGGCTGAGGGCGGGCAGGTGGGTTGCATGGATGTAAGTGCATGGGACTCTGGGTCAGGAAGTCTAGTGATAGGACAAGGGGGAATGGTTTTAAACTGGAAAAGGGGAGATTTAGTTGAGATATTGGGAAGAAATTCTTTGGTGTGAGGGTGGTGAGGCACTGGAACAGGTTGTCCAGAGAAGCTGTGGCTGCCCCATCCCTGGAGGGGTTCAAGGCCAGGCTGGACGGGGCTTGGAGCGACCTGGTGTGGTGGGAGGTGTCCCTGCCCAGGGCAGGGGGGTTGGAACTGGATGATCTTGAAGGTCCCTTCCAACTCTGACCATTCTGTGATTCTAAGTGGGACAATAACACCCACAGAGCTGGGAAAAAAACGCGGCAAATCACATGAAGCCATTTAATAGGGTTATAACTGGAAGGTAAGGGAATGAAATTTGGAGAGCCAAAGAAATTCACGTGGAAGATTGATCAGAAAGCAAAGATTAATTTCTTCTTTAATTACCTAGAACGAATTTTCTGTAATTCTTCCTTTTCCTAACAGCATACCTTCTCCAGACCATTGAAACGAGAACCATAGCAAAGTTAGCAGGTGCCAGGTGGAATTTCTCCTGCTTTTTGTCAGAGCCTGCTGATTTCCTCTTTAATTCTCTGGGCTTTAAGTCGTGGTTCTGCTGCCACCTAGCTTAGGGACGCCTCTGAGCTCAGCCAGCTCCCACCCTGTGCTCCCAGCAGGCGGGAGGCTACGATTTGCTTTGGAAAACTGGTTGCAAACTGGGGCTGAAACGAGGATCCAACTGTGTGGTTTCTGCTGGATTTGTAATGAACGCTTCCAGGTCCCAGCAGCTGTAATTGTTCTGCCTTTTGGCTTGGTTCTGGATATTAATTGTAGGAGTTCTTGATCTCCACAGCTCAAAAGTCAAGGGTTATAGTAAAAAACCCACCTTTTACTTAGCAGATATTTGTAAATTTTACTTCTATGAGATGTAATGGTGAAAGAAAATGAAATGATTTTGTATTAAATAAATTAAAACATTCTAGATTTGAGTGTTGGATGTGGAGGTAGATTGAAGGCAAAGATGCTAACTTCAAAAAATGGAAATGCAGTTATATTTATATGTAAAGGTGAGTTCTGGAACAGGTACCAGAGTGACTCAGCTGTACACGTTTTTTAACAGGCGGGTAAAAGTCCAACGAGTCACTTTGTCCCCTCACTCTCTCTCTCTCTCATTTTACACAGAGGTTCGTTTGAGGATTCGACAACCAGGTTCTACACGGCGTGCGTGGTCGAAGCTTTCGCCTATTTGCATTCCAAAGGGATCATTTATAGGGACCTCAAGCCAGAAAACCTCATTCTGGATCATCGAGGTTACGCCAAACTGGTGAGTGCCCACAACCTCTGGTTTGCCAAAGAGAAAGTCACCACAACTACCAGCCAACTGGTGTTGGGGGTGGAGAAGAACACAAAATTCACCAAAGAGGGTCAGAAGGAAAGTCCACCCAGGCCAGGGCCCTGTCTCTGGTGGTGGCCGGCAGTAGAGGCTGAGATGAGATCAGGGCAAGGGTGTTCCCTGCCACCAGGATGTTCTCCCCAACCTCCAGCAGACTGAGGAGGCTCAGGCCACAGCTGAGCTGGGAGACACTGATTCTGGCTGGAAATACAGATCTATCATCCTGAAGTGGACATTTTTAGAGAAGAGCATTGGAGAAAAATCCACCCAGCTGTTGTGGAGCTACTAAAAGACTAAAAAATAACTTGAAAATAGGTTTCTTAAAATACTGGTGGGAGAGGGGGAGGACTTGCATCTGCGGACTTTAGAGGCAACCAGTGAAACAGATTTGGCACGCTGCTGTTCCTGTGCCAGCTCCTTTGTGTAAGCAATAAAAGAGGGCGTTCTTAATGGACATATTAATCACAACCCTGTCACGGCAAGAAATTATTGTTATTAATTGCTCTGGGCTGTGTTGCTGAGCTGTGGCCAGTACAGCTTCTTGCTTTAGAAGAGCCACTCGTGTTTTATAAGCAGTAGGACAGCTGGCTGATCTGTGCCAGCTCCTCTGGGACAACTGCCTAAGGCTCTGCCTGAAACCGCTCTTCCCAGAAGGTCATGGTCCTTCTCTGTGCTGTTCCCCTCTCAGATCTACCTCCCCAAACTAGGTCAGCAGCATGTGCAAGGCCTCCACACACCCATCCGAATCAGGGTGTTAGTGATGGGTTTCACTGTCTTGCTGTCTTCATTCATACTAGAGGGCTGGAGCACCTCTCCTGTGAGGACAGGCTGAAAGAGCTGAGGCTGTTCAGCCTGGAGAAGAGAAGGCTCCAGGGAGATCTTAGAGCAGCCTTCCAGGAGCTCAAGGGGCTCCAGGAGAGCTGGAGAGAGACTCTTTGTCAGGAAGTCTAGTGATAGGAAAAGGGGGAACAGTTTTAAATTGGAAGAGGGGAGATTTAGATGAGATCTTAGGAAGAACTTCTTTGCTGTGAGGATGGTGAGACCCTGTCCCAGGTTGCCCAGAGAAGCTGTGGCTGCCCCATCCCTGGAGGGGTTCAAGGCCAGGCTGGATGGGGCTTGGAGCAACCTGGTGTGGTGGGAGGTGTCCCTGCCCAGGGCAGGAGGTTGGAACTGGATGATCTTGAAGATCCCTTCCAGCTCTAACCATTTGCCCCAAAAGATGGTTTCATTTCCCAGTATAATCTGATTTTCCATGCTTGCCAGTGCCATAGGATCACTGCTACAGGGGCAAGGCTGAGGTTTGTGAGCCTGCCAGCTCACTCCAACAGCCCCGGATGAGTGGGGAGAACTGGGAGGACACTTGTTGTGTCCATCGCTCCATCACTCTCTATACTGGGAGAGAAATCAGAACTTTTTAGTAGATTCCCAAATGGTCAGTATTTATCCTAAGTAGTTCTTCACTTGGGTAAAGGCTGGGAGTTAAAAAAAAACAAACCTAAAGACCTCAAACCAAATCAACCCCAGCTGTGAATGGTACGGAGTTATATCATCTCCCAAGAAGCCCTCCCTTGTTGGCATTTGTTCTTCTTCCTTTAGGAGCATCTTCCTTTTCTATTACCGAGGATAAATTGGTGAAAAGGTCACTGCGCTTGCCTGGTTCTGGAACGACCCACCGTGCTTTAGCTAGGAGAATATTCCCACGAGGAAACCTCCCTTCTGCTTTGCTTCACTTCAAGAGGAGCCGAGCTCATGGCTGACATTCCCTCTCGTGCCCTGCCCTGATGGTACTCTGCTCCTTTCTGCAGGTCGACTTTGGCTTTGCAAAGAAAATAGGATTTGGAAAGAAAACATGGACTTTTTGTGGGACCCCGGAGTACGTAGCCCCCGAGATCATCCTGAACAAAGGTCACGACATTTCGGCAGACTACTGGTCACTGGGAATCTTAATGTATGAACTCCTGACTGGCAGGTATGGGCATCGGGGCCGGCACCGCTGCTGGAAATAGATGCGAATATTTCTGCCGTTGTCACCCTGATTAGGCAAGGGGCAGGCTCAGAGCAGGCGAGCGCTGCAGCAGCCCAGCACTGTGCTGCTGAACCTCATCCTTAGCTTTTCCACTTTAAATCACAGCTTCCACGCTGAGTTCTCAAAGGGAGAGAGAGAGATGAGCAGGCCTTTCAGGAGACGCTGCAAAACGACACCAGAAATTCATTTTTGGTTTGCAGTTCAGCTGGGGAGGTGCAGTGAGGGGTGGCCACACGTCTGAAAAGGAGGAGGTAGACCTGACACCATGGGAACTTGAGTCCCTGTGTCCGTCCCTGCCCATGTTTAGTTTTGGATGTGGGTGTTACTGCTGATGTTGGCAGTAGTGGCTTCCTGGCACTTCCTCGTCTCATCCCCCATCCTTCACTCCCAGGATACAGGAGGTGGAAGAGGATTCATGGTCTCAACCTGCTTATCCTCCGGGGCTCAACCCAGGCCCCTGTTGTGTGAAACCAGTGGAAACCTAATTAATGGCCACTGAAATCCTGTCACAACATCAAGCAGAGAATGAGCCAGTGAGCGTTTCTCTGTCCCTTGTTCCTCAGGCCGCTGGGACGTGGGCTGTCATGGAAACATGACAGAAAGAAAACATGCCTTTACACTTTAGTACTTCCCTCCAGCCGGCATCACTGAAATCCAGATGGGATCAGAGCTGCTTGGCTGAGTTAAGATCATAGAAAGCAAAGCAGTGCTAGTTATCATAGGCTTTTTCTCATTTCAGTAGGGTCCTGTGTGTTGCTTTCTTTGGTTTGTTTTGCTTTTCATCGATCCTGAATGCTGTTTTGAAGACAAGTTTTTAATCTTCTTTATTTTCCTCTACCCTCTGAAGTCCCCCTTTCTCAGGCCCAGACCCCATGAAGACCTATAACATCATACTAAGGGGAATAGACATGATCGAATTTCCAAAGAAGATTGCCAAAAATGCTGCTAACTTAATTAAAAAACTATGCAGGTAAACACGTGAGATATAATCACCTTGGTCTTACTGCAAAGAAATGAGTTGTTCAGGAGGAGGGAGAAAGTAACTGATTTTGTTATTCCTTTTATAGGGACAATCCATCAGAAAGATTAGGGAACTTGAAAAACGGAGTGAAAGATATCCAAAAGCACAAGTAAGTGTCTTCTCCACCGTCTATCAGATCCAGCCTGCGGAACCGTGCATTCCAAATACTTCAATTTTCCAGAAAAAAAAATAAAAAACCAACTTATTAAACTCCTTTGGCCTTTCCCTCACTGAGTGCTTTAGTCTCAAACTGAATTTCCATCAGGCTTGTTTTTTTCCCCAGTGTTTTGGTGTAGATGCCAGCCTTGCCTCTGGGCAAAAGCATCACACACTGACCCTTATGCTTTAACTCCTCCAATTCCAGGAGAGCATTTGGAACAATCCAACCCAGGCACTGCCCTCTTGGATTTTTTTGGTTTGCAGAATAATTTTCTGAGGTTTTTCCTCGATTTCCCTTCTGCCCCTGCCCAACACTCTTTCTCTCTACCCATAACATTAATTCATCATCCCTTTTGATCTGATGGGAGAAAGTTGTTAAGTGCTATCTCATAAGCTTTCATGCTGCTGGGGGGCAAGAAGTACAAGTTAGAGACCCTTTGCAGAAGCAGGTTGTCTCATCCATCCATGCTGGTCCTTCTCTTATCCCATCCCCAAAGCGATAGAAATGGGTTGGATGGACATTTTGGGTGAATGGGTTGAAGGTTCATCTCACGGCTCATCCATCCACCTGAGCAAACCCAAAGTGCCCAGACTGGGAGGTGGACACCCCTGTGCGTGCCCTTGGTTCCCAACCTCATATGAAGAAAGGACACCAGGGGTCACGTATGACAGGGATCAGCCCTATGGGAAGGAAAGAGCAGCTGCAAGGACACCTGCAGTGAGGAATGGTTTTCTTCTGAGCACTGGGAATTGGTCCTTGCCATGGTATCACCACTGAGCTGCTACACACCTTCATTCTCAGTCCCCGAAAACCCTGTGTAAAGGTGACAGGAAAAATTATTGAGGCTATTTGGACAACTGGAAGGAGATGAAACCCCCTGTTTAAGCAATTTCAGTTTCATTTTGTGCTACAGAGAGCTTTCTGCCACATGTCTAACTGTTTCATTATTCCTTCCCTTCTAGATGGTTTGAAGGCTTTAACTGGGAAGGGTTACGAAAAGGGACGCTGACACCTCCGATAATACCAAGTGTAAGTTTTCCTACTCATTTTCTTCCTGGCCAACGAGTTTCTTCAATGTGAACATCATGAGCCTCGGGCACTAATGCTCTGGACTGAAGTGAGGAGATCATGGGCTTATTTCTTCTGAAGATGCTCGAGGAAGTCACATTAAAGACATTTCCAGCTATCCTTGGTCTCCTCACAGTCTCTTCCAGGAGCAGGCATTTTGGGGAGGGCATCGCTGTGATGAAATGCTCTTGGCAGCAGGATACCAGGGCAGGATCACTCGCTGCTGTACGTTTTTCTCTTCCTCACCTGCTTCGCTCGTTTCTTCATCTACTTCTCACACTTGGGTGGAGAGCTGCCACTTTCACCCCTTCTCTCTGATGCCTCCTCTTTCTTTCTCCTTTATTCTTATTTCTTTTGACAAGATAAGTGGGATTTGTGTGCCATCTCCCTTTTCTTTTGCATTAACCTTTCCCTCTGTTTTTCCTTTTGTGCTCTTCACCCTTTTTTTCCCCCTGTGCCTGTGTCCTACATGAAAAGCCCTGTTACCACCGAGTTTATCTTTAACTGGGAGCAGAGGCAGAGGGACAGCTCGACTCATCTTCCTTTGGAGCAGAGCTCTTCCTTTGATGTCTTTGTGAGCTCTTTACCCACAAAGCCCGCCACAAAGGGAAACCAAACAGGATTAGCTGATAGAAATTACCTTGGCCCCTTCTGTTCTGCAGCCTCCACTCCTTGTTTCAGCTTAATCCCTTTCTCTCTGTGCCTCTCCTGCGAGATCACCAGGAGAATGACATTAGCAATTGTGGTTAATTGCATCCCTGGTGCTCCCTCTGCCCGTGGCCCTACACCTCCTGCAGCAGAGGCAGGCACAGCTCCAGCACTAAAGGTGCCATCCTGGGGTTTTCTCAGCAGCTCTGAAAGAGCAAGAGGGGTTTGCATCCCCTTCCCCACCCCCCCGTTTTTGCCCTGTTGGCTGCAGAAGCAACTGGCAGTCGGTGGCAGAAAGCAGAACTTCACAAATATCTGACTAAAGCAGGATGCCCAAAGAACATACAAGTGTTTTATTAATCAAAGCTGTGGGTTTTTTTTCTGTTTAGCCTCTTTTTAATGACCGTTAGTTTGTTGGCAGTACTGCACACCACATTGCAAGTCAGGCAATAAAGTCAAGTTTGCCCCTTTATATCCAGTGTCAATTCCTGGCTTACCTCTTCAGGACATCAGTAGCCTGAAAATGTCCCAGTATATTTCTCTAATTGTTTTTAGGGCATTTTTAGTTTAGTAAGAACATTTCCAATACTGCTTTTACCCACTCTGCAGATGGACCCTGCATCCCTAACCCTCAGACACCCCAGCCAGCAGCAGTGACTTCAGCATTGTCTGACATTCCCGAGCTGGAATGCTGCTCCACCACCAGAATGGGTCTCTGCTCCTTTGGCACTGCCTAGAGGAAGGCTGCCCTCCAGCCTGTTGGGCAAGAAATCACATTTTCTTTGCTTTTTCAGTGAGATCCAATGCAGTAGGAGAAAGAGGTTGCATGAGCACCCGGGTCACTTCATTGATCTTCTTTCTTGGCATGATCAAGACTGTATGTTCATGGGTCTGGTAACATCCTACCATGGAACATCTCGGATTGCTCCCTGCAGAGTGATCTGCTGTCACCCTTTTGGCCAGCACGCCACCAAGGACTAATACCTTCTCTAAACATACTCCTGAGACCTCTTCTGAAACCTGCTTCCATTAACTAGTGAACCTCATCCACCCCAAAGCCCTCTGTCTGCTCCTCTCAGCCTGGTTCTCTACAACCAGCTTAGTGGCTTTGGCAGAAGTCCCAGCTGCCAGTAAGGGCCATATCTGAAAAGTGACCTCAAGGACATAGCCCTGGGAGAAGAAATCACTTTTTCCTTCCATCAGTGCACCTCTCCTTGTTAGCTGGAAAGGAGCCAGCAGGGCTAAACATAGAGGCTAGCTGTTTTCTTAAGAAGAAAGCCTTTCCCAGCCTTTAAACCCTCATCAGCAGTTAGGTGGTTCTCCTGGGGAAGCAATCAGAAGCTGCTCCTTAGCTCTTATCCTGCAGGATTTTATATCTCAGTTTACAGCCTGCTCCTAGAACCTTCCAGGAGCAGCTGAGCCTCAATGCCACTGCTTAAGTCCGTGAGGGTAGCTCTCCTGAAGGCCTTCTCCTCCTTCTTGACTCTTCCAAAGAGTTGCTGCCTTGCATCACAGCTCTTGCCTTCACGAGAGATGTGCAGATCTCTGCCCCATAACTCAGGCAGCCAGAGAGCTGATACTGATGTTTGTACTGATCTCCTTGAGTGGGCAGGAGGTACATCTGGAGTGTTGCTTCTTGGCTGGAGAGGGCATTGAGAGGGACATTTGTTCCCATGTCTCCCGTGACAGTGAAGGACTGCATGACATGTGAGCGACCTGGACCTCAGATGTGGGGAATCGCCCACCATGGCATTAGCATCGCACAAAGTCCATCAGCAGAGTAACAGCTCATCCAACCTTTCTTCCCCAGATTATATTTCTTCCCAGAAAACACTCTCCACCTGAGGTGTTGTGTATATTCAGCCTTTTTGTCTTGTCAGATGGACACAAAAGGCAAGCCATCTCCCAAAGCATCCTCACCTCCCATATGGTGCCATGGGCTGGACCACATCCCTTTATTTCTCTCATTCCACCCCAAGTGAGCTCTCCCTCTGGAAGCAGAAGTGTTGGGAATATACGTACAAGCTATCCCCAAAGTATAAGAGATGCAGCTGGTGTGGACAGTCATGGAGAATGCCCACAAGCTGGAGCTTTGAGAACTTGAGAGGGACTCTTGGTCAGGAAGTCTAGTGATAGGACAAGGGGGAATGGTTTTAAATCGAAGAGGGGAGATTTAGATTGGATATTGGGAAGAAATTCTTTGGTGTGAGGGTGGTGAGACCCTGGAACAGGTTGCCCCGAGAAGCTGTGGCTGCCCCATCCCTGGAGGGGTTCAAGGCCAGGCTGGATGGGGCTTGGAGCAACCTGGGATGGTGGGAGGTGTCCCTGCCCAGGGCAGGGGGTTGGAACTGGGTGATCTTGAAGGTCCCTTCCAACTCTGACCATTCTGTGATTCTATGAATTCAGCAAAGTTGTCTGTGGCAGAACTTTCCTTGCTTGCTGCAATTAGCAATGAATTCTGGTGAATGCTGGTGGCTATGAGGTGTTGAGGCAGGGTCTGCAGAGCCCCGCCGTGGTGACTGTCCCCTTTCTGTCCCCCTCCTCTTTCCGCAGGTTGCGTCTCCAACGGACACAAGCAATTTCGACAGCTTCCCAGAGGACAGTGATGAACCACCCCCTGACGACAACTCAGGATGGGACATAGATTTTTAATGTCTTTCTCTTACCTGCTTCTGCCTTGCTGAAGACAGCTTCCCGGGACGTGGCTGCCAGCAAAACTGAGAGAACTGGGGAGGATGAGTGTGCTCGGGGTCACCATGATGCCTTGATTGATGCTGCTACAGTAACTACAGTGGCATTAGGACTCATTGCTTAGATGACAATAGTGCTCTTCATGTTTTCTGTTGGAACTCCAAATGGCAGTTGACATGGTGGTCCTGACGCAGAGCCCTTCACCAGTGAAGAGAGATGTTTTCTGTCACTGCGACAATCTTGCTACACACCCTTAATTATCAGAGTCAAGAGATTCGTTAGTGTAAGGCGCACTTAATTCTAGCTGCAAGGTACTGGCTTTATCGGTAGAATTCATAGTAATTTATTAAGTGCTGTAGCTAATTACAGGGCAGGATTTTGGCTACTCCCACCCTCCAACCTCTGCAGATCTTCTGCTGTAGGCCAGTGTAGGAGCGAAGGAGGACCACGGTGGTCCTGGTCGAAGAGCTCACATCAAAGCAGTGCTAAAATTTGTCCTTTCTCTTTCCAAGTGGTATTCTTGACAAGACTGAATGTGACCTTTTCCTCTTTCTTTTTTGAGAAGATTTTTGGGGTGTTTTTTATTTAGCCTGGTGAAACAAAAGCACAACTGCTCTAGATCCCATTGAGGCAGATATGGGTTGCTTCTCTCATACAGCTGAGAACACACTGTAACATCACAGTTGGGTTTTTTTCCTTTCCCTTGGTGCAAACACATAACTGCATGACAAAAAAAACCACAAAAAACACAAAACAAAACAACAAACCAACATAAAATTAATCATTTTTACATATAAAATAATGCTTAGATAATGGTCCTGTGATAAAGCAGCAGCAGCCCACTGGTCTCATTGATTAGCTACTTGGCGTAAAACTAAGCATAACTTTCACCTTTTTAGAACGCAGAGGGAAGACACAAAACCCATTAAGGTACTTCAGAGGTGCTATGTACATCCTCCATCTGTGGATATCAAACGGAGTCAGCCACCATTCCAGGAATATGTAGCAAGAGGTGTTGTTCTCCATCACACTCTCAGCTGGTTTCCCCTCTCTGTGTCTGCATCTCTCCTGTGTTGGGTACAAAGCCCATTAAAACGAAAGGTGGCTCGGGGTTTGCCAGCCCTGTTTGTAGGACTGCCCGTAAAAATGGGATCCTAATGCCTCGCCAGAGAAAGCAGCTCCACAAGAAAGTCCCTGGAATTAAATGGAAGCTTGATGCTGGATGTGTTTGTGCCAGGTCCCCCGCAAACCGGCTCCCCAGTGACGTGTTCAAGGCACGGGGATGCCTGAAGCCGAGTCAGCCCATATGAGAAAAATCTGTAAGAACTAGGGAAAAAGATGATCTGCATGTTTTTCCCTCACTCCCCTGGCTTTCCCTCTGCTCTGGCGCAGCCTGTTCTGATTTGCAGGACACAACAGTGGGATCCTGTCCCAGATGCCTGCTTGGGATGAAAAGTTTCTCAGCTTTTAGTCCCTGTGACAGACCCTGTCCCAGAAAATGAGTGGATAGTGCCCCCATTTCACCTCAGAGCTGCCCAGAGCTGTCTTATCTGCTGGAAGTGGAAAGATCAACTTTTGCCTACCTAGTACGCAGAAAATGTTACGATTTATCCATAAAAATTGTTTTCCCCACGCTAGATCCCAGCTCTTCCCCACATTCCTAATCAAAGCAACTTAGCAGAGCGTGTGTAAAAGGTATTTTCCTCCCCTTCTTTGACAGCATGGACAGTGTCTGCTGTTTGCCACCAAACTCAAGAGCTCGGCCATGAAACCCTTCTGCGTCGCTGAGTTTCCTCCCAAATTTTCCAAAGGGTGAGGCAGTGCCATTGGCACGGTAACTTTGGGTTTGATTTCCACGATTCATTAATCATTAAACCTTTGTTTGCCTTCAAAACCGGGAGGAGGAGACAGTAACTGCATCTCCTGGGAATTACTCCCATAGGACAAGTACCCACCTGCTTTCCAGCCGTTCTGGGAGAGATGGGAGGCACTGGAAGCTGAGGACCGAGGCTGATTAATTAATTAATTGCTAGGCATCTTAGCAAACAGGCTGCTGCCTGAAAGCCGAATTCTTTCCTTGCATCCCACCCTGGTTCTCCATCCGACCGTGCAGAGAGCTTGGAGGAGGAAACTCCTGTCATTTGCCAACTTTCTAGGGAAGAGCATCGGGAGGAGTTTGTCCCCCGGTGGGTGATGCTGAGGAGCTGGGATGCAGTTGCCAGGCAAGGGGTTGCCAAGGAGGAGAGAGTACCCCAACAGTTTTGGGGGGCAACCTGCCAGCCTCACCAGAGGAAGGTCTTAAAATGCTCCCATGAGTTGTTTTCCTTTTTCCTGCCCCTTTTCCCTCGTGCCACACACGTTAGCACCAGGACCCAGCCTGAGTTTGTGTTTTATATCCACCTCACTCACCTCCCATCACTTCTCCTGAGCCTCTTTACACACCGTGCTCAGCCCATGTGTATGATAAAGGCCTTCATTTATAAGTAATATATTTGAGTTGCTTTTTATATATATATATATGTGTGTGTGTGTATATTCACAGCGACGGGTGGCCTCTGCTCCCCCTCACTGGCCTTTCTTCTTTCTCTCCTTTTTTTTCCTATACAAGACGATGGTGTCTCTCCCTGAGGGGGATCCCAGCTCCCCTGTTTCAAACTGGGTGTGTGCGGGTGGGTGTTGCTCAGACACAGTCGACCCTCAGCTTCTCACCGTGCTGCATTACCCACAGCCCGCTCTTACTTAACAACAGGACCACAGTATTTATGTAAATAGGTATTTTTCGTGTTGAAATTTGGTGGCACACATTATAACAACTTTAGTTTTTCTTTCTTTTTTTAATTTTTTTTTTTTCTTTTGGAGTCCCACGGCATTATTATTTCATTTTCTTATTTGTAATGTAACGTTTTTAGCTCCAGGTAGACTTGAATTAATGTCATGGTTGTCAGTATTATTGAACTTTATGTCAGCTGTACTGTTTAACTCATCCGTCCCATAGTTCTAGCACACGACTGGCTATCTGGCATTGGTGCAAGTGCCTTAAATCCATGGCATCCTACTAAAAAAAAAAAAGAAAAAAACCAAAAAAAAAAAAAAAGAAGTTACAAATTTGGTGTTATGCTGCATGACAGAGACAAACACACCTCAGAATGTCGTCCTTTCTTAGCTTGCTGCGTTTTACAGTTCTTTCTCCTACCAGTTTCTAAGCCTTTGTTATATGATCTCGATGAATTACAGAAATGATGAAGTTGTTCTCTTATTTCTGTTCACTGTACCAGAGCTGTGTATCCGTTAATGAGATACAGAGTCATTTCTGTGAAATGTATAAATGTTATTGTGCGGGTCGAATTAATCTCTGACATCCCTCTCCAAGTCCGTGGACAGGTATCCCTGTTTTGCTGACGCTGTGCAAACCCAGCCCATCCTGCCCCCCAGCACCGACCTCCCAAACCACACAGGATCCTTTTTAGAAATCTCCCACGTGGAACAAAAAGAACCCAAAATCATGTCAATAAAAAGCTGCCCAGGGTGCAAACCCCACCTGTGGGTTCTTCTTTTTGCCCTGAAACCAACAGGTGAAGGCAGAGATCGTTTGGCACCGCTCGAGGAGACGGGATCCGGGCTTTTTCCACATGGTTCCAGTGTCCCCCCCCTGCCCCGACCCCTTCCGTGGTCAAGCCACCACAGAAGCTCCCGCAGAGCCCAGCTGGGAAGATGAAGCTCCTCGTCCCTTCATCCTCTCCAGCTCCCTGCCCACCTGAACCAGCCCCAAAGCTGAGACTTGGGTGGTTTTGGGGCTTTAACCGGCAAAAGGGGGAAGTTTTCCTTTGGATTTACCAACCCAGTCCCAGTTTAGGCCGTTTTTACACCTAAGCCCTTCGTTTTATATTCTTGTTTTCTCCCGTTTTCTTTTTACATGGAAGAGTTTTTGTTTGTCAGACAAATGTCAGTCACCACCGGCCGCTCGCCGGCCGGGTCCACTCTTTGATGTAGATTGGGAACTTTTTTTTTTATTTCCATAGACTTTAACCGCTTTTGTTTTGCTCTGTATTTTCCCTGCAGCTGTAATTGCCGAGTGCCTGTTGTATACTTTATAGAGTTGAAATAAAAATAATTACTTTTGAGCGGCGTGCCGGCTTTCTTCCGCAGCAGAAGCCAAGTTTGGGAGAGTCCTTCTGGGGGGCGATCAAAACATGGAGTTTATCCTCTTTTGTGACGATGCACAGCAAGAGAAAACCAAAGAAAATCTGTGGTACGTCGGGGGCTCTGGATTTTCTGCAGGATGCCAAGGTAAATGGGCACAGCTGGGGCAGTTTTCTGGCTTATTTGAACATTTCCTCGAGCAGGGCTGGCCCTGGGTGCCCTCCGCAGCTCACTTCCAACCCCAGTTGTCCCCTGGATGTGCTCAGCAATGAGCACATTTGCAGCATATTTACTATTCAGGGAGGAAGAATTAATTTTCCATGTTGATTGCTGGTGGTGTAAGTGGATCTGGGGCACACACAGGCTGCATCACCCAGCCCTAGATGAGCTGTGGCTGCAAACAACACCCCTGCCAAACCACTCATGAGTGATGCTGTGCATGTCATGGAGTCATGGAATCATGGAATGGTTGGAGTTGGAAGGGACCTTCAAGATCATCCACTTCCAACCCCCTGCCCTGGGCAGGGACACCTCCCACCACACCAGGTTGCTCCAAGCCCCATCCAGCCTGGCCTTGAACCCCTCCAGGGATTGGGGCAGCCACAGCTTCTCTGGGCAACCTGGGCCAGCCTCTCACCACCCTCACAGCAAAGAATGTCTTCCCAGTATCCAATCTAAATCTCGCCTCTTCCAATTTAAAACCGTTCCCCCTTGTCCTGTCCCTCCACTCCCTGACCAAGAGTCCCTCTCCAGCTCTCCTGGAGCCCCTCAGATCCTGGAAGGCTGCTCTAAGGTCTCCCTGGAGCCTTCTCCAGGCTGAACAACCCCAGCTCTCAGCCTGTCCTCATAGGAGAGGTGATCATCTTCGTGATAGATATATATAATATATAT
>VXBW01007511.1:334718-350354 GCA_013400375.1 Thinocorus orbignyianus | reverse complement strand
AGAAAGAGAGAGAGAAAGAAAAGTAAACAGTGACTCTGGCTTATATCCTAAGAGCATCTTGGATTATATGATATTGCTGGATATTTTACAAGGTTGAAAGTGTTACATTCCTTCAGATAAATCTAATTTGCTTATGATTTTAGAGCCAGGTGTTATTCACACCACTCCATTTTGACCTTTTTTTTCTTTATTTTAATGTATTTTTTGACTCAGCATCCCACATAGTTTCTTCTTCTCTATTCAATTACTTAAGCTTTATAAGCAAATCAAGTAATTCAACATGGCTCTGAGGAGTTACCATTGTTAGTAATACTGTAACTATAGGAACCAAGGCACATTCTTTCCCTAAAAATCTGTATCAATACAAGCCGGCACACAGGAATGCTTTTATAGCAAAGCAAACAGGAGAGATCACAGACCTGTTCAGTCTAACTTTATTCCACACAAATGAATGCAAATGGTATTGTTATGTCTGTATCAAGTTTTACTTTAAATCTCTACAGACGAGCACCACTTAGATAGGAGGTTTAGTTTGGGGGGTTTATTTCTTTTTGCTTGCTACACGTTCAAAAGAATGTAACACTGAAGGTATAAGGTGAACTCTCGTTTTTGAGCAAAAAAGAAGAAAAATGCCAACTGCTGATGGTGGATGAGCGAGAAAGAACACAGCTGGATTTCCCCATCCACGCATGAGCTTGCACAACTTAACACAGGTCTGTTGGCTCCTAAATGAAGCCATAGCTATTATCACTGCGGAAGAGATTTGGTTTGGGATCAGGAGATTGACATCCATCAGATCAGTTGGATTCTTGTTTCATCAAGCAGCATCATGTGCGTATTTTCACATCATATTTTTCACCCTTGGACAAGTAAACTTTTTTAGGCAAGGCCTTAATTTTTTCATCTTTACAAGTTTATCCACTAAGTGAACTCTGAACCCAACTGCTTTTTTCTGCTTTAACTTCTCCCTGTTATTATTAGTTCTCCATATCTTCCCTTAACCCTACCTTTCCCCTTTCAACTCTGCCATCCAGATGTCCATTTTTCTTTACCTTTGTTTCACCTTTTTACCAAACAGAATACATAACATCATATANAATAATAAAAAAAAAAAAATATATAAAATCTTTAGCTGTATCTTTAAATGCAACACAATCTCATAATTAAAAAAAAAAAAAAAAGCACACCAAACAACCACAACAAAACAAAACACAAATCTTTACATCAAGCAATTGTAAGAGAGTGGAACTCCTATATTAAATATAAGAGTGATCCAAACATTGCGAAGGAGATTCTAGGAAATGAACTTGAAAATAGACGACTTAGAGACAAATAGGTTGAGGCAGGAGTCCTATCTCCTCTATACTTTCTGTTAGAGGATGATAAGTACAAAGAAGAAAATATTTGAATGTTTAGTCAAAAAGAAGATACTACGCAAAAATAGTGAAAATTACTTTTCAATAGGAATAAGTTTTCAGACACTGACTGATTAATGTAGAGAAGAAAGAGAACAGTTTCTCAACAGTTTCAAGTTGTTAACACATTGACAATTTATGATGCTAATATTGCAGCGGTTCCACCTGGATGTTTCCTGTACTTCCACAGGGTAAACTTTAACATTAAACTACTCAACATTCTGTGATTTAATTAACAATCATGTATAATGATACGGCAGATAAGGTCATATGTTCTGTATAGAAAGCATCAAGATATATATCTATATACACACACACTGTTCATAATAGGCAATAAAAATTACTTTAAATGTATAATTACCCAATAATATTTTCTTTAAAGTGTCCTATTTTATAGATGTGGACTTTAACTGTTAGGTTAGAAGAGCAATATTGGTGTATGCTAATCTCAGTAGAGGAACCAGAGGGCCCTAAAATAAGGTCTCGCCTCTATTCTTAAGTTTCTATTTTTCAACCACCATAAAGCTATTGAAATGCTGTTACTGTGAACGTGTAATTCCAAAACACAAAACAATTCTGTATTTCAATGTGTTGCTTCTGGTATGTATTTTGCAGCACTCCCAGATGCTTTGCAAATAAAATAACCCACCCCTTAACAGGTGAGGTGATTTCAGTATCTGAGGATTGCTCATAAAAGTCTATTACTTTTTTTTTTTTTCCAGTACAGTTTAAGGACTACAAGATAGCATATTATTCTAGCTACTGTGAGAATCCACGAGAATATGAAATAAAAAGAATTTGTAAAAAGGGTAAGCACAATTCTCAGAACTGGTACACTACATAAGCAAGAACATCTGACTTCCCAAATTAATCTCTTAAATAGACATAGAAAGGCGCTACTCGGTGTCAAGCAAGTTTAGAATTACTTGCATTCTTGAATAAAAACAAAAAGATAGTAGAAAAAGGAAGAGAAACCATGAAGTGCAGTGAATCAAGAATAATCATCACTACATGTCAGTTGTGCCTATTATTTTTGCAGGAACTAAACTGAAGTTTAGCTAACTAAAGTAACTAAAGTTAAGTAACTTTAGATAACTAAAGTTGTGATATAGGCTCGAAGTATGGAATATTTCATTAGCAGAGAAATAAAGAGTATTTAGGGAGTAAGCAGTAAAAATAAAGAGAGAATTTTGGAGATGAATGAGTCTGCCGCAGAATTTTCACAGAACATTTCATTCATTTTACTACTTTGAGTTTTCAGTTAGTATTTAGATAAATCAATTCTGCATCATGAAATCATTTCAACTTTCAATGTAGTGAATTAAGTGATCAATGAACAGCTACACTGTTTTGGTTTTTTGTCGGGTTTTTTTGGAAGATATGCTGGTAAAGTTCGCAGGTGACAAGTTGGTTTAAGGGAGTCAATGCACTTGCAGGCATGAGTTACATGCAGAGACCCAGGTGCTGTTCACAGTGCCACAGCCACTTCATGGAGGGGGTGGAAGGGGTGGGGAGAGGGACAACAGTAATCCCCTCTGCTCAGCACTTGCACTTCATTCTAGATATGACATCCAGCCTGGAAGGACCCCAGAACAGGACAATCAGTGAGCTGGAGTTCAATGGAGGACCCCGAAGCTGGCCTAGGGCTGAAGCATTTGCCTTAAAAGTAGGGGGTGAGGGACCAAGGATTGTTCAACCTGGAGAGGAAAATTGGATTAGAGACCTCCTGAAGTCCCTTCCAACCTGAACGATCTTGTATGACCCTATCACTACGGCCCTGGAACTCTATTACCATACTGAATTTGTAAAAAGGACTTCCATTTTTCCATACTGAGAACTCCCAAAAATCCCCAAACCAAGACAACACCGTAACACCAGTAAAACCCAGATCAACTTCCAGAGGCATCAGACCCTGAGGTCTCATTTCCACTGTGTTGGCATTTCAATAACATCCTTTTGATATTTAAGGTTTTTCCTAAAAAAAGTTCTCCGGAGTTTTCAGAGTATATTGCCAGCAACCTCATCCGGGTGTATATTCAATTTCTGCAAAGGTCACTAAACTATTTTAGATATCATCCGGTATTATTCTTACCTAGATACCTACTTCCAGCTCCTGTCTTGTATTCAGATTCTTGCAGAGCACTTTGGATATCGCAGCTTTGTGCTGCACCCGCTTATCCATAAAATAAATAAAGCTTGGTTTCTTACTCCCCAGCCCCTGCTTTTATTTTTATTTTTTTTTTTTCAACTAGAAAGAAATTTACAACATTTAAGAATAGTTGTGTATTCGATTTATAATGCCAGAACTGACTCCCACAACATTTAGAGCAACTAAGCTCCTTTGGGAATCTTGCCGTCTTTTAGTCCTTGGGAAAAAAAGAGATGGTTTGAAGGGAAAGGAGACTTGAGGAAGCCTAAGGTTAATTTAAACAGTGCTAGGTATATGAAACAGAGGAATTTGTAATGTTAAATTTCTGGCAGGAATGGATTAATAGAGGAGCAAGTGGTGAAAGGAGTATGATTAATAGTTTCACATGACTAATTCATTACATTGCATATGATGCTGTTACATATTGCCTTGCAGGTTCCCTTGGAGTAAAGGCACATTTTTTATTCTGAAGAAAATGCTGTGCCAGGCAGTTTTCTGCTGCAGTTGCCATGCATACCAGCTGTGACAAGCACTGCCTTGTACTTGCGAACTTGAGCTTTGCATCAGCTCCTTATTTTGATGATGCTGGCAATACAGTTACTTCCCAGGAACAACTTACTCCATCGGAGCTTCCGAGCCAGAGTATTTCCGCATACTATGTGCTAACATCTTTCACTTCAGTGCTAGGTAGGCAGCTGCCATTTTATTCCCAGTTCCACCAGGCTCTCCTTACTGTGGCTGTAGGTAATCAGAGGGGGACTGAGGACACAGGAGATGTGTAATATCTTTCTCACTGGCCAACTCTGTACCCTTAAGCATTTGCAACCAAAGCAGAATTTTATGTTTTCTCCTTCAAAGACTTATAAGCCAGACAGGAGTCAACCAAAAGATTTCCTTCTCTGGATAACTCCGCAGCTTTATATATACTTTGGAGTTTTTGCAGGAACTTAAACCCAGAAGGCCTAAGTTCTGTGGAATTTATGAGAGAACTATCCACAAATACTACTGCTTCTACTTAAGGAGAAAAAATAATGAGAGACAAATTAACACTTTTGTAGCGAGGTTCTTTCATTTTTCCAAAAGCTGTGCATTTATGTTTTACAACTACATCATTCTTTAAGCAATTTGGGATTCCCCTCGATATATATTTTTCACACAACTTCACAGAGTTTCTGATCCTCTCTATTCCCTTTGCTTTGTATCAAAGTAGAACAAATTTAAAGACAAATTACACATCTAGACTTAGTACTTGAAGTAACAAATTCATTAAGATTTCCTATTGCATGATCATATTTTATTATACTATTCCCAAAGACTTCACTTATATTTTCTTTGAAAAAAAAAATCTATTTGAGATAAACAGAGTTACATTTACTTCCCTCTAGAGTATGTTGTTCAGTGAATCAAGTCAACGATCATGGGTATTTTGCTATTAAGGACATACTTAACAGAAATGAATAGGTAATTAACTACAATCGAAACTAGCAAAGGTATGACTACTTTGATGTGGAATGTTGTTTTTAACCACATTGTGCTTTTTAAACAAGCTTGGTTATACTCTTTCATGGATGAATGATCTTTCTTGGCTTAAAGGACAAATAAGGTAGATATCAAAGCCTCATAATCTCAGGATATATGCAGATGACTTAAGCAGTGTGCATTATGCAGTTTAGAAAGATTTTTCAAGGAGTTTTCCAGTTAGCTCAAATTCCAGAATACAGCTTCATCCGTACAGTATATTTATGGAATTCAGTCTCAGATGGAGATTCTCCTGCCTCGGTTCTGGCAGAGAAAAATCAGCAGAGTCTCTCAAGTAATTCAGAACACTGTATTGTTCTGAGCAACATGTTATCTAGTTCTCCCAACTTGTAAACTAGAGGAGAAAACTGTTTATAACCAATAAAAGGTACTTTTAAAGAGGCTAACATGCTGATTTTCTGAAAGGAGGTGGGATCCTACCTATATGTTGACATTAACTCTTCAGCAAAGCACACAGCGAGACAGGCAATCTATATTCCAATACCCACAGGAAAGCCACCAGATAGAAATAAAATAATCTATTTAATTTGTATACAGTGCCTTTTCCTTCCTTGTAGGTCAGTCTAGATTTAAATTTTTCACCTCAGATTAGCTGAAAGAGGGTAACATCTGAGAATTATTTTCTCACAGTGTCTAGCAGTTAACCATATTAATTAGGTACAATCAAGTGCTCTAATGCTTCCACAACACTTAGCTCATCTACCGTGGTTTCCAGCAGGGATGGGGTTGAGTCTCCCCTGGCTCTATCTGGCACAGCTATTCCATCCCAGGATGCACCAGGCCCAGGGGCAGCAGGGAGCTGGCTGGAAGTGGGCGTGGTGACGTCACGGCATAGGCGTATATATAGACGTGCGCGGGCTGCGGTTGGTATGGTGCACATGTTTGTATCCTGCATCTGTGTTGCTGTTTCTCTGCAATACCTGTTGTTCTGGTAAACAGTTTTTATTTCAACCCATGAGTCTGCCTTTCCCTTCCCTTTCTCTCCCCAGCACTGTGTGGCGTCACAGCCAACGGGCTGCCACGTGGCGTTTTTTCTTGCCGCCGAGGCCAAACCATGACATCATCCACGACATGGCTGTGTGTGATCACATGCACTTTAGTATCCTTGTGAACAATTTCTTCCTTTCTATTCTTCTTTCTGTGGTGTTACTCATGCACTTGCAAGCCTAAATTGCACAGTCATGGCAGCAACTCTCCAGGGCCTGTCAATGCACGGTGTTCTACACTACTGTTATTAAAACAATATTCCTTTGTTCAAGAATTAGGGGAAAAGGGTGTCATAAATCAATAAGTATTAGCTATGAAGAATAACACGTGCATCATTTTATTACTTTAAAGGGGAGATGATTGATAAATACTCCTACATGCAGATATTTCACTTCTGCTTCTGTCATGGTATGCTATGACTTTGATGCACTGCTGAATTTAAAACAAGAACGCCTACTAGAAATAGTTCAACAGGGAATAATTTAAAAAGTGGTAGGTGAACAAAATATTAGGGTTCAGAAGAGAAGCTTCTCTAGGGAAAATTGTTTTGTAACTGCTTATTGCAGGACTAAGTCATGCCTCTGTACTAAGCAGTTGCTGCTGATAACTGGATGTAACTCTTAAAAATTTTCTGACGTGAGTTTAACTAGATGTTTTCTGTTGCCTTTAACAGAAACCTAAACAATGTCTAGTATTGTTTTGAGCTGTAACAAAACTAATGACAGGGAGTAAGACCATCTCTAGGTTTTGCCAGTAATCTTGCAGTAGAAATAACACCCACAACCACCATTTGAGGCTGGGAGGTCTGGCATGCATACAGCCCAGTTAGACTCTATTACTATATTGTATCTTCATTTTTAGGAGACCTGTAGGTGTTCTTGGAAGAGCAGGGCAAATAATGACGGTGACAACTCTTGATCTGTGTGCTCCAAGAGAACCAATATATTTAGAAAAAGAAAACTGTGGACTTGCATAGCTGTAAGACTGTACTAAGCTAGTGCAAGTAATTATATTGGTCTCTTACAGCAAGTAGTATGCTTAACCACATCAAGCCTCCCTTCTCTGATCAGCACGTTGCCTAGTTTCACTATGAAATATGCTTCCTTACCCCCAGATAGTGTGAAATTCCTATAATATTGCATGAAGACTACTGTTTAAGGAGCTTGTAAAATACTATTAGAGACTTGCCAAGGGAAAAATTAAGGAGGTGTATTGTTAACCAATTCACTTTCTATGATTTGAACACTTAATCATCACTGGTCCTAAATACTTTGAAGTCCAGCTAAATTAGGAAAACTGAAAATGCAATGTGTTTTAAAAAGCATCAAAGGTACTCCAGTAAAGGATACTGTTATGACATTGGCAATACAGAAGTGTGGGAACTAAGAGCTTGATCCTGAATACTGGCAGGTATGGCAATAATAAAGTGTTAAGAAAACCTTAAAAGCCCCTTTGGAATGACGTCAAAATTCTAGTCAACATTAATATCAGTTCATAGTGAGCAGACTAGCAGTTAGATGAAAACTCTGATTGCACTCTCATTAAATGCAGTTTTAAGCACACTCAAAAAACAATGCATACAAGATATTCACTGTAATTTTGAAACCGAGTAGCTATGCAGCTGATCAAAGACTCAGCATCAGTTCAGAGCAACACGCTTCCCTTGAGTTTCCACACTTGACAGTCAGCATCTTTATGACAAGTATAGTTCTAGTGCTTGCTCTTCAGATTTTTTTTTTTACCTGTGCTTATGAAGTATTATAGAAGAGAGACTTTTAAGAAGCCATATGTAAAGTCATTCCTCCTGCAAAGTGAGTTGCTCAAATTATTTATAGGTCTCTTCAGAGCCAATGTCTCCCTGTTTCTGAATCACTAGACAATTTGAAAGCATACGATGAGAGGCCAGCCGCTTTCAATTTTAGTTTTACAAATGAAAGACGCTTGAAAATTTTTAACACCACTATCAAATCTACAAGGCAGTTTCATGCTCAGTTGAAACTTCACTGATGTAAAGTTCGCTTTTGACTTTGGAACTGAGTTTGCACAAACTAACGACTGCTCTGCTTTAAGGGATGGATCATTATCAGCATCTTTAACTTGTTTTTTTGAGTTCTCATTTCAGAAAAAAAACCCTGTTTTATTAGATGCTCAGTTCACATCTATTTTTGGACGTGCTTTTAGTCTGTCATCATTCCTTAGTTAAATGCATCTCCTCTCACTTATAATTAACTCACCATGTCTTGGTAAAGTGTAACACTGTCAGATTCTACATGATACTGTTTGAAGTATATACGCACGCAGAACTAGGGGAACTGTTTAAATAACTCACTTCTGCTAGTTTCTTCACATCTCTTCACAAAGCTGCTAGAAAACACTGTAAAATTACCATGGGGGTGTCACAGAAAAATTAAAGCAACAAACCTATAACCATCCAGAAGAGAGAAGCAAAACAATGTCTCAGATATACCAGGAGGGATGAATAGAATTTATATGGATCTAATTTGTACAGATGATAAAACTAAAACCCTTCCAGTTTAAGGTAACTTTAGGGCCAGCTGTTAAGTTCAAGGAAAACTGAACTTCAGACTTACTAAGGCTCCCATCCAAATAGTTACTTGTGCCACTGACTGTCTTAAAGTTACTGATACAGACCACATATCAGTTTTATATTGACATCAGTTATGGCACTTTCCTCCTGCCCCTTATTTTTTAAGTACACATGAGAGCATTTTGTACATATGGCATCTATAGAACAGATTTTCTTGCATCTGCGATGCATTATTCTGCTGTCTTACCACCAGTATGCCACTTCTGTGAAAATCCTGACACTTATATATATTTTCTTAAGTAATGCCTTCACAACAACAGCCAAGTGGCAAGCAAATAACATCTATAAACTCTCACATTGAATCATCTCTCTCTACTTCAAAAGCCAAGAGTTTACACAGCCTACAAAGAGCTCCTTTTTTTTTTTTTTTATAAATGTTGAAATACCATTATCACCAAGACACACCTAGTAGACTTTAGTACAAAGCAGATCCCAAAGAAAAAACATAACCAGTAGTAGTAATTAATTATGCTACCAAAAAATTTTGTAGAGTCTTACAGAAACTGTGTCTGAAAATCAACACATGCCTAAAGAGACTCCAGGTGCTTTTTAAGGTAAGAGACAGTGGAAAGATACTATTATAAGCCCTCACTCCCACAGTCTATAACTTTTCATCAGTAGAGCAAATATTTGGACCAGAAACACAAGAAACAGTAACACAGGCCACTTTTCTCACCAAGTAGAATTAAAACATACTATGGTGCCTTACCTGTCTGCTGTGAAGTTCTAGAAGGCCATCAGGACAAACAGATGAAGTTTCAGTTTGAGCTATCCTACAGCACCCCACACAGGCTTTTCACTTGCTAACAAACTTCAGTGCTTTATCAAGCCATGTATCCTAAGAAAGAAAAATTCATTATTTTTACTAAAAGACCACATATTTCACGCCAAGACCAAATCTCCACACCTTACCAAGCTTTATGCTGACCCCTGTAGGTTTCATATTGTTTCAGTTGTTAGGCAACAATTAGCAAAATGATTATTGCCTAATCCTCATCACTTGAACTCAGGTAACATCATACATAGCAAAAAAAAGTCCTGACATTCTATGAAGTCACTGCATACCAAACAGCTGCCCTTTGTGAAGGAGCAGGAGGGGCACCAGGGGGCATTGCTGGCACCCCACTTGCAGCAGAGTGCGGTGCTACAGGATCAGGGGCAAGGTGGGCATAGCAAGGTGCTGACAACAGGTGTCACCAACATTCCCAGACATGGCACTGAAGTCTGGGATCCACCCAAGGAGTCCAGTTCAGCACAAGAGGAAATAGCCAGAGGCAGGGCTTAGAGACACAGCTACAGCACAGGTGAAGGTCTAAGCCAGGGCTAAAGACAGATCACCTGCAATATACCCTAGAAAAACGGTAAGTGTCCAGCCCTGATCTTAAACAGAGCTGCTGGAACTACAGAGACAGGATGTACATGAAGGTCTATCCCAGATGAGGCTAGTTAGGGTAATTCAGATCAATTAAAGCACTCCAGATCCTATCACCTGTGTCAGTTGGGTTTCAGAGAGGTGGGATACTGTGTGTCTTTAAAGTTTCAGCTAGGAACCAATGAAAAGAAAGCAGATTGGTAAAAAGCAATAAAAAACCCCCAAACTCTAAGTGGTTCTCAAGAACAGGGAAGAGAAAGATCTCTATCTCTTCCATTGCTAGCATTAAATGCCAACTGATGATGAGTTTGGGACTTGTGATGGTAGTGGGTTATCATAAGGTCTTGTCTTTTCAGCTTGAGGAAGACTAGTACTTTTGATTTCAAGACCCAAAAGGATATTGGAAGGGGGAGCACAGTGTTAAATAAAAGGTGTAGATATTAGAAAGTTTATGCATATTAATCTTAACTGTATTATTAATTAGTTAACTGGGCAACTAGTAACTACATGTTACATTTTGATTAGTCTAACAATAAAATCTTAGTTTTGTGCACAAGCTGTACTGCCTTTTTGCTCTTAACAGGATTTAAGTGTAATATTTAATAATAGAACATTCTTTCCTATTTAAGCTCTATTTAAATAACTTTGTTTTAGGGATTAATTTACATAAACCTAGCTGAAGCAAGAGTTTCCTGGCTAATTTGTTCCTATTAACTTCAGTATATTTTTGTAACCAGCAATATATCTTGCTGTTACACCAGCAGATTTATTTCTGCATCTTTTTCCCAATGGCAATTAAGGAGGTTAGATAGAATTTGCATAACCTTGGCCTAAGATTATCAGTAGGGATGATTAGAATATAAAGGTGCTAGGGTACATGCAATGAGGAAAGGCGCCCAGTAACTTCTGAAGACTTTAAATGATATTTCAAATGTATACTCATTTAGAAGGAGTAAGTTATTTACAACAATGCTACATCTTCATAGCATAGCAAAATATACTAGTAATTTTATTTCTAATGCAATAAAGCTGCGTTTGGGCCCCCTGAGAGTATGGACAGGTAAGATAACTACTTTAATGATGTATGAAGTCTGAAAATACATACCTACATGTAAAATGTATAAATACCCACATATAAACCACTACTTTGTCACCAAAGAGAAAATAAATTTGAGTTTATAACCTTCTATTTTTGTGCATCCTAAAACCATAGACTATTTTTTACATCAGAATTAAAAATAGACTTGACTTTGTTTTCTCTTTGCACCTTGAGTGTGCTATTTTTGTTAAGAGAACAGTACATTTAAGAGAGACACAGCCTAATAGGATTGCCCTTGGCATAAGCTGTCTCATCAATGAGGAGCTGAATCTACACATCTAGTTTTAATGACAACGCTCACATAAATGAAGAATAATATTAATAAGAAGTTACTGCCTTCTTTTTCACTATATTCTTTTCTAAAGATCGCCTCTTCTGTGACACTTGCAAGGCTATTTTTTTTTGTGTCTATTCAGTAAAGTATCTTTATTGGGTTTGTTCTCAGTTACTATCAGTGATTATTTATTTATTTATTTATCCCATCCAACCCGAAGGAACTTCGGAAGTCTCTCTCACACTGTGTCTAGCAGGGAAATTGCAAAGTCTGACATTACGGTTTGTCTTTCTCCTCCCCTGCTTTTAGTAAACTGGCTGTTGGTCATCAGCCCACACCATGGGAGTGCTACCTAGTTTTCATTATAATCAAATAACAGAATCCTGAGAAAAGTTCTTTTCATAATAAAAACAACCTCCTTACTAAACTTTTTGCTATTGCATAAAAATTAAAGGGAATATTTCATTGAAGTTTGGTAGCTTAAGTTTGGGGTCTGTTGCAGTGAATTGCTTTATGGATATTTGTAACAGATCCTACTCTTGGGCAGCCTTAGCATCTGCCACTAATCCTCCGATTTTATTTTTATTGTTTTAGTTTTATCTTCCCTGGCCTTGGTTCTATGAGGGTTCACACTGCACACTGAAGACATTTCTTTTGAATTTACTTCAGTCTTTTTAGAGCAGAGTCCAGCTGCTGGTAATTCACTGCTAATAATCCCAAAGGTTTCTCTGTGGACACTGACATTGGGCATATACCCAAAGAAGAACATCTGTTCTTGTAACTCAGAAATAGAGGAATATTGATTTGATTCCAACTGAAAACTAAGATTTTTAAATTAAAATGATAGAAAATAAATACAGTAATTCCTCTCATTTGGCTGCTGCTTTCAGAAGATAGAGTTTTCAACAAGATCCCCAGATGATTTTCATAAAGGCATTATTGTACGTGTTGATCTCAGTTTTCTAGCATATTATCAATTGGGAATGTTTAATCTGGTAAATATAAATTCAGCCTTTTACACCGCAGTCTCATTTTGACTTACCCGTAAATCTTTCAAACATGAGTGTTAAAGACGGATCTAAGACAAATGATGTAAAATCAGGCATCAGCTTCTTGAACTCTTAGTACCAACGTCGCAGGTAGTTCACCAGCATTGACACCAATCACACTTTTCTTCCAGAGCTGCATACATTCTGGACATCACCATAAAAGTCATTTATAAAGGTTTAATTTATTCTGTCATCGACCATGAGTTTGCTATTTTTATTATTTCTGCTTAACTGTGATTTGTCAAACTACTGTGAAATTCTTCTTAACAACCCACTGAAAACTTGCATTGTTTCACAGAAGTTTTTAACTTAATGTTTTAAGCACTGGTCTTTATAGACGAATGCAGCCTGAGACAGGAGGATTAGCTCAGCATCTGAGGTAATGAATGTTGTTCCAAGTCCCACACACCAAGGCCTGCTGAAAGTGTATTAATCTCCAAACAACACTAATGGCAATATTGACAGCCTGTAAATTGGAGCTGTCGTTCATCAGGCCTGATCAGTGCCCAGAGAAAGAATGTTCTGTCCATCTTTATTCACTGGGACTTCAAGTGGCAACAAAGAAGCAACCCAATGCATTGATAATTATGATATTCATATCATAACTATGAATGACAGCTGCATTCACAAGATGAACTTAATCACTCTGACAGTTCTTCAGAGCATCTAAACCTACAAATTGGTAATTCCTTTTGTTAGGGCCTATTCTGAAAATATGCAAGACTGATCAAAGCCCGAAAAGCTTTAGTCTATTCACCTAATAGCCTAAGGGCTCAGAAAAAGGCGTTGGACAGATCCAAACCCTACGAAGTCACAGATTGAAGTCCTAGGCAACAATCCAGATGACATATTCATCATAATTTCTTAACTCTTTAAAGTGCCTAAAGCAATTAGTTGCTTTCACAGCCTGACTGAAATTCTCTGTTCACCTAAATCTCCACATATCAGATTTTCCATTTCCTGAGTGCCGTAACTGCTAATGGATATGTGAAAGAATGCCATCCCTGCCATTCCTGCTGCCTGTTGCCCTGTTATTTACAATGCTTGTCACCCATCCAGAGGAAAACAGAGCATGTTGAAGGTTGGGAAACAGAGATAGAGGAAACGAGACAGTCTGGTGCAGAGATTTTCCTGTAGCATCCCACTGTGTACACAGTCTGTCTAAGTCTAGTCCTCCCGACTGACAGTAGACAGTAGATGACATGGATCTTCATGCTGAAATTAAGATTCCAATTTCAGTATGCTATTTCAGTATTCTGGATCTGTCTCCATTATTTTTTATGTAGGAAAAGATAAGGGTTTTTTTTAAGCCATTCTCCAAGCAACGGCCACTTTGGAAGCCAAACCTCCTCCTTTTTTTCTTCTCCTACCGCATTTTTTTATTACTGACCATGGTGTTACAATGGAATGGAATATCTCCTTGGCCAGTTCAGGTCACCTGTCCCTGTAGTGTCCCCTCTGGTAGTCTCTTGTCCCCTCTGCCCCCAAACCTACTGACTGAGGGCACAGAGGGACAAAGAGAAAGCCTTGATGATGTGCAAGCACTGTTCAACAACAGCTGAACCATTGGTGTGTTATCAATACTGTTTCAGCCACAAATCCAAACTCCAGGACTCCAGCTAACTCCATCCCAGCCAGACCCAGTACATTTATTAAGAAAGTCCAACAAGCATATATTTTGAATACTCACAGACTGGAATTCATTAGTGTTACTATAGGGGTAGTATACATACTCGTGCTTTTCTAGCAATCTTCCTCAAAATTAAGTATTTAACAGACAGGGAATGCTGATTTTCTCCTCATTTGTATTACTATTTTATAACCTACAAAATCATGTCATCAGCTTCTTATGGGTTACACCCTATACAGTTTCTGTGGCTTGATAGAAGCTAGCCACCATTTCTGGACTGCTTTTCAATTTTCACAGTATTCAAAATTAATCACATAAAATATTCAGGTATGACACAAAGAACAGTACAATAGCTAATAGCTGACCTTATCAGACAGAAAGCAAAAAAATAAGTTTACTCTCATATTCTGAACCAGGGGCTCAGATCAGTGTTCAGCTTCATATTTCAGAAATTACTGTCATCTTCAGCAGTTGGCAGAATTGCAAAACCAGGCACTAGACTTTTCAAATAAAACTGAATGGGGACTAGAAGTACCGATTACTTACCACTGGACAGCGTTTGGCTTGAGCTTTGTTTGCTGTCATGTGTATTATTACGAAAGCAAAGGGAAAAGTCAATAGTATATAATTACTAATGGAATGTTTCACTTGTTTTTAACTATCGTATTTCCAAAAGGTTGTAAAGAGTCCTGTACTAAAACAGAGGGAACTGCTGTTGAGACAGTGCATAGTAAGACTTGCCATTTCTTGTTTCTTCATTTTTTGTAAAATAAGCTGGTGTTCCAAAATTTCCTCTTTTTGCTCTATTCATACCCACTGTTAATATATCAGTATTGTTTCTTCATTCTTCTAATTACATAGGCATTTTTCTACAGCAATCTAGAAAGTAATATTATATGAAATTTTGTAGCCAAAAATATGGTAGTTCCACAGGCAGTTTTTGTTTGATCAGACAGCCTTTACCTACTCAGTCCATAAGAAATTATGTTGGCAGAAATTTTCTTAGGATAATAATTTTTTGTTGCTTGTACTAAACTATGTCTTGTGCTTATTTTAATGGGCAGTTATATCAAACACATAAATTCTGACTTATTAGTGTTCACAATTCTGGTGCTATAAAAGTGTCCTAGCTAAATTTTTCATTGTTTTATAAAGAGTATTTCTCACTTGGTATATTTCAATTTCAAGCAAGTCTGGCTCTTGTACTCAATCTGCCATGGTCCTGAAAACTCTCTTGGTGCCATAACGCCATGTCCTATAAATCCACAAGGCAAACTAGTTATAGTAGACAAGATGCGGAGTTACTTCTAGGGTCTTTATTCAAAAGCTTGTAAATTTTAAACTTTCAGATTACAGCCTAATAAAGACTAGAATTTCATTAAAGTCTAGATTGGTAACTAAATCATGAAGCAGAAACCAAGAAGGAGAAACTCTGGCTGGTTCAAAGTAGCAGAATCTGTAACTAAACTAGGCCTATTTTACAGATCTCATTTAAAAAAAAAAAAAAAAAAAAA